>APFE030432157.1:3933-95428 GCA_000404065.3 Pinus taeda | reverse complement strand
AATATTAATTAATCCCACCCTAGTTTAATTATATAAACTAAGGTTTTCTACCTCGGACCCACTAACTAATCAATCCTCGATTAAATTAGTTAAAAAACTCAATTAAATCTCGCCTGATACCTTAACCTCTGCCTTAATCTCACATTAAACCAAAACCGACGTGCTTAAATGCCCACCACGCCCCCCCATTACCTTCTGTGCAACTCCATCGCGTGACCGCCACACGATCTCTCCCCTCCCCATCTGATGGCCCGTGTTGATTTTGGAAAGGCACGAAATTCAAAAGTTACCCACCCGAAAAGGTTGTTTTTTGTTGGGCCCCCGAGGTGACATGGCGCTCGATGAATGGAATTGGGCGACCTCCCCCCAATACTGCCAAGCACCTAAAAGCTGTGCAAAGCAGACCACTTACTGCTAGCCTGCTACATGCCAAAACAACAATTGTTCACCCTGCTATGCGACAAATGACCACTGTTCACCCATACCCGCCAAATTGACTTTTGCGCATAAAGCCAAAAAATCCCCAAATTATTGTTTTTTATCATTTTTTTTAATCTGTAAACTTCCATGCATGCGTCTGTAAATGTCCTAGTTGTCGACCCACATACAATTGCACCCTAAAGATGCTACGAAGCTCCCAGATTTCCTTCTAGCTTGCTTATAGCCTTTTCAACCGTTCACAGTTGCCAATTACCTGGTACAGACCCAATTTTCTTCAAATTCCAAGTATTTAAACCATAATTCACTAAAAACCCTATCAATTTCAGAGCTAATTGCTGAGTTTTCTTAATTGAAATTAAAAGAGAAACTCTGATAACTTAAAACCACCCAAAATTGAACCACCATTACCCTAAAAGACTAAAAATTTACCTGCCCCATTCTCAAATCCACAAGAACTAAGAATGGCTACCCCAATTGCCATGGATGTCAGACCAATTTCCACTCCTCGCCTAGACTTGGACCACCTTCCCATTGCTAATAAATATTTCCAAATCAAGGACACCTACATCCTTGAATCCCCTCTCAAACTATACTACCAATATAGAGATCATAACTTGAACCACGTTGGTAAAATTGGTCCTTGGGAGTCTAATTTGCTCAAGTATCAATTCCCTGAGGTGCACATCTTTCCAGAAATTGTCCATTATTTCCATGCAAGCTACATCCCCATTCAAAGAGCAGTGATGTCCCTTGACCAAACCATACTTTTCACCATCACTGTCGAGTCAATCATTGAAATTCTGCAACTTCAACCAGGGCAAAATCTAACCCCTATTTCAATTGGAGACCTATTAGACCAATTCCCCAAGCTTACCACTGCAAAACTTGCTAAGATATTCCAAACCTTCATCAGTGAGGAAAATCATATCCCAAACGATCCTCCTCCATATGTGGCTACCATATTTTCCCCATTTGGTTAGGACATTATAGACGAAATCATCTTAGCCTTCATGACCATTTTCACTCCAGGACAACCTCCTGTTATCATGTATGATTATGGCAAGTTCATAGCTGATAGGATGCATGAATAATATTTTAAATTGAGTAATGAGAGAGTATTCAAGTATTCCTCATTTTTGTACCACCTTTTTCTATATTACCAAGCTTACACGTTCCCATTTACTCTCCAAACGCTTGATACTGAAGGTCATCCTAGGTCAGTGATTTTCTGGACTCCTTTGATCCATAAGTGTGATTCTCCATATCCATATACAGACTTCATAGACCTATTTGTACATCCCATTGTGACAATGCTACTAGGAAGCCCTCCTCCAAGAATCAGTTTAGATATCAGGAGGATCCTGCAACTTTTCAAAACAACACAAAGTGGGAGATTGGTACTTGTACCAAAATCACACTAAAATTAGGATTTATGGTTGTGAATTGGCCCCATATAAACTACCCAAATACCTACCAATGACGTTATTTGCTCTGGAGTAATACAAATAGATAATCAATTCATATGAGGTGCATTTTGTTAAAGCTAAAAAGAAGGCCCAGCTCAGAAGCAAAGACCAACTAGGCCCCTTTGTGTGTAATAACAGAGAAGCTAGAGGGGAAGCAGAGCAAATCCTTCAAAGACTTAATCTAAAACAAAGTTTCATGTGGAGATATGATCCCTTGGACTTCATTTGCAACAGAATACAGAAAAACAAGATGGCTCCCTACATTCACCACTGAATCCCTAAAATAGAAAAATATGAAAATCAATTGGAATGGGTGGAGAATACTTTAGTGGACAGGGATAGAACTGAAGTTGCTATTGAAAATGCTCTAATTGATCTAGAGAAATAGATTGATGAGGGTTCTTTCCTATAGATGCCAGGAGGATCTTAGGTCCAAGAAGAATCTCAAGCCCAAGAAGAATCATAGGCACAAGGAGAATCTCATGCACAAAGTGAATCACATGTATAAGAAGAATCCTAGGTGCAAGAAGAGTCATAACAACCAGACCTATCAGAGGAGTTAACTCAAACAGGTATACCAGAGCCTATCATGAGTACTCCCCCAGTCTTGCAAACTCCTCTAAATGAGGGGAAAATCCTCAAAAGAAAAAGGGAAGAGGCCACTACTTCAGGAAAATCAACTGCACAGGCATATGTAGAAACCAACCTAGTCAAAAGGAAAAGGATAAATATTCTCTGAATAGGAATTCACAGAAGAAATAGTTGGGGCCACCAGCATAGAAAGAGAAGGAAGCAGGCATGCCACTCCCTCTGGGGGCACACTAGAACCTTCCACATCACATGCTCAGATGTTGGAAAGGTAGTAGAGTGTTGAAGTGTCCTCATTTAGGATGCCAGCTGACAGAGGCCAAGACACCAGAGAAAGGTACAAGGACATAAAAGCCAGAAATGAGAGGCTAAAAGCCCAAACTTATGCACAATACTTAAAGATGGCCCCTACCAATCAGACAAGACTTATGTCAACCTATGATGTGGAAGAAGGAAAAATGCAGATGACATTTATGAAGCCCACTACTCACCAACCAAGAACAACAACAGGATTCAAAAATATAGACTTCAAAGTACTGGAAAAGGACATTCATCCTATTGACCAGATTGAGCTACAAAAGCAGACAGGGGAGATGATTTACTCCACCTTGATAGGGAAAGCCATCACAACCCACAAATTACAAAACTCCCTGAATAACATATCATCTCAATTCCAATTGGAGAAGGCCTCTTCACAGGCCAAAGACACTAGAATCAAGTCCTTAGAGGAATTAATAATTGAGTTGGGACATGATCCCAAAGATGTAAAGGCCACTAAAAAATTGATAAAGAAGAAGAATTATGACATAGCTGCTTTGAGGAAGCAACTCAAGATTCCACAATTACATCACCCACAAACAACAAAAGTCCTGGAAACACAAAAAGGACAAGAAGAGCTTATGGACTTGGTCCTAAAGCTAAATGACGAACTGAAAGAAACAGAGGAGTTAGACACATTGATTCAGTCCAAACAAAGTGACTTGGCCACCACTTCTAGGACTCCCATTCCCACTATTTCTATTGGAGTGCCTTCAACATTGGAAACATCATTAGCACCTACAGCTCCACCTGCCACAACACTGCTAATCACCACTTAATCTACAATAGTAGGTACTTCAACAAAGAAAACAACAGAGCTAGTGAAATCCATGGAGGAGATGTCAATCCAGGCAACAGAGCTCAAAAGGCTAAAGGAGAAAGTGGCAAGCTTAGAAACTCACTGTAAGCTTTCCCAAATTGAGCAGAGAGAAGAAACATAGAAAGCCCTAAGAATGGGTGAGAAGATCAAAGTCCTAGAAAAATATTTAACTTTGAAAAATCCACTAGGATAGACTAAGGAGATGCTCTGGGCCAATATCATTGACTTTGTCAATCATATTTGGCCATCAATTCAAGTTATATTTGAGCAAACTGAATTGGTGAAAGTAGCCACTAAGACTATTTAGAAAGTAAGGGAAGATTTAGGAGACCAACCTGAGGATGCAAATCGACTCATCCACTTCTTGAACAGTAACAACAGACATGAGCTTAATGAACTTGTTGTAGAGGATAGGACTGAAAACATCCTAGAAGTTAAAAAGGTTCTTTCCAAAAGAAACCTTATGGTCAACTTAGAAGAAAAATGCCATAACATGTAGGTAACCATTGACAGATTCATGGCCAAATTTCAAATTTTGGGGGACAAAGGCCTTCCCAGTCCTATGGCCATCCATGATAAGCTTATGACCCAATTGGACTACACTGACATACTAAGGAAGTTGGCCGAGGAACACGCAAGAACTTCAGGTATCAAAGCCCTGCCAACTGGAAAATTATTGTATGATACTTTGGAGAATCTGTTTTTTCTAGAACATGAGGTGAAACATTTTTTTGTCACCAAGCCCAAATTCGCTAAATACACAGAGGCAGATGAAATCTATAGAATAATGCTGAAAGTAAAGTTACCTGACGATGAAAGGTGGGAAAAAATGACAGATTTACTATAAATTACCACAGTAAATTTGATGGCAGCCAGATGAAACAGGTAAAAGACAAATCAACAGGGTCAAAGAGTAGCAAATTAAAGAGTATCAGTGAAAGATTAAAGATAAATATGATTCCATTGTACAAATATCAGCCAGATTAAAGGGCTCAAATTCAACTGCAACAACCAGCACTACCACAATAAGAGGGACAACATGATTCAGTTTTCCATCTGTCCCTACCTTCATGCTTGGAGATATTTTGATTCCCTAGATTAAATCTTAGATTGTTATGAGATATTTTGTAAATATTTTTTGTATAAATACTTCATATTTCGAAGTATTTAGGGTGGATTCCAAGACATTTCTATAGACTATCTCTCTCAATTCAAAGTTCTATTGTATCAATAACTGGATTAGTTTGCTGGATCATAAAAATAAAGCTCAGATATTTTATAGGATTATTGTGTAAAGAAAAAATCAAATAAATATTCTCTCATGTGTATTATTGTTTTTCCTTATGTTTCCTAATAATCATATATGTTTCTATGAAATCTGAATGTTAAACTAGGAATGATATTTCAGAACTTGCTTAACTGCACTCTATCTTGACTGTTTACATTCTTAATGTTTTCTGCTAAACTATCTTACTTACAGAATTCTTGACTGCTCCCATGATTCCATAGTTTCCCCCTTGATCTATAGAAAACAATTCTTAGTTTCCATTTGTTTATGATCACCTGCTTTATTTCATTATGATCCCGGTCTAAGGATTCTTCATTGGACTTTCACCCTAGTTAGAACCATCTCATCCATTAAACCTAAAGATTTGCCTTTTTCTTTGCTATCCTTCCTTGTGAACATTCCCTTTAATGATCTGGTCCAGTTATGCTATCCTTTGATTGACTCCATAGCCCAATGACTTGAAGATCTAGCTTTATCCATCTATTCTAATAATTCCACCACCCAACCTTCAATCTAAAATCAAAATCCTCAGGAACACTAAGAAATAGCCTAAAATATAATAAAAACAGAGCTAAATCATAATGAGAGAGCCCTCTCTAGACTTAGGTTGGCTAGAACCCGAGTTTAAAAGATTGGTTTGTTGTTATCTCGGATTATTCCTTCTTTTTATAACTTCTAGGGAAAACTTCTGAGTGATAACACAACCAATATTGTTAAAATTGTATATGTTCCCACTAAAGAGAATTTGGAAGATATCTTTACCAAGCCCCTTGCAAGAGAACCGTTTTAGTATCTCAAGAAGAAGATAGTCATTGTGACTCCTCCCTTCAAATGACTTCATTTTGGTAGGAGGTGGAAGCTACTCAGCAGGAGGAACTCATGGTAGAGTAGGCTGCATTGGTTCAGAGGGAGTGCAAGTGACTTTTTCTTTTCTACTGATTTCAAAGGGGGAGAAATTTGACATCAAAGTAGACCATTCCAAGCTAAGGGGGATATTGTTGGAAATTTGATGGTATGAAGGTCATTGGTTATGTAAGTGTTGGCATTGAAATCAAACAAGGCTCATCCTGATGATGGGGCTTCATGCCTTTGTGGTTGCAATTCTAGCTAGGTAGAGACTTTGGAGCCATCTATTGAGGTAGATGATGGGATTAGTGGCTAATCAAACTCCTTTCTTTAGAAATTTCTTTGGAAGATCTTTCCAACGGTAAGTGGATGTCCAGAAATGGACTTGTGGTTCGAGAGATATGGCTTGCTAAAGTTGAGGATGATTCAGGCCTTGTGTAGTGAGGAATATCAAAGATCGAAGGTCTCAACATATCAACGATCGAAGGGTTCAAGGCTTAGTACATAGGTCCCAGTAAATCACAATAAGAGGTCTTGTCATACCTATGATCAGGGGATTCAAGGCTCAATGCACATGTCCAAACGAGTCACAATCAGAGGTCCCAACGAATCGCATATCAAAGGCCCCAGCGAATTACATATTGGTGATCTCACATGTCGGAGGTCTCATAATATCAGGGGATATGCCAGGATTGTGCATTCTTTGTTAAATTTCCATGGAATCCAAAAGGGAAAATACAAAGGAATATAGTGAAAAACCAGAGTAGGTGAGGCCTCTTTCTCTCTCCTCTAGGAGGGACATGTGGAGGCATTTGGTTTGCTTTGATAAGGACAAAAGGCAACATCAAAGGAGCTCTGATGAGGACATGTAGCAAGATCTGATTGGTTTTGATAAGGGACACGTGGTCCCTTGTGTCGGCATGACATCATGTTTTTGATGGACAACACATTTTCACAAAGTGGAAATCGTCGATAAGGGGCTCCAATGTGGTAAGCACATGGTCTAGAGGAAAGAAAATAAACTAAGGGTGTGACACTTTATAATGGAACCAAAGGTCCCTAATAGAGTGCTGAAAGACTTAGCGCCTTAAGGCCAAGCCCCCAATCATCGCCCTTAGTCCTATGGTGAGAAGAATGTGGTAAGGGCTGAGTGGAAGGAGCTTAAAAATTGAAGATCGATGATCGTAGGTTTGTGGTTGCTAGAACATTGGAAAGAAATGAAAAATGTCGATATATGGGGCTCTAATATGGTTGGTGCTCGGTCATCGAACCAAGTCCTATGGTTGAGATATAGCAAGGGTCTAATTCAAAATGGGTTAGACTTGATCGAAGGTTGACAATTAGTTATTTGATAACGTTACACCACTACACAACACTATGATGAAAATATTTGATATGATGGCACAGGGTGCCATTAAGATGTATGAATCGACAATTGTGGGTTTGAATGCAGAACTGTAAGGTTGAGGGCCAAAGACCTCTCGTGCACACATTGTAAATAAATTCAAAACAGAGACTCCATGATGATGTATAGGTAGATCTCTGTGAACCATAAGTAAGTATGGGGAGCCTCTGTGAAATATGGAAGGGGGATTGAGAGTTAACACACAACATGGAGAGTCAGTTGTATAATAGAGAAGTGATCATCGCCCATCGTTATGAGTTTAATGCAACGAATGAACTGGTTAGCATATATCAGTAGAAGAATGGGGTGCCATGCCTGGGTACATACGTGGGTAGAATTAATGATGATAGTGACTACATTGAGCGAAGAGGAACACAGGAACAAAAATTTGAACCTCCATTGAGCTATTAGTGAGTTGGAATATACTTGTGAGAATGCAGAGCATTGAGCTATGGATTGGAGTAGTGTGTTGCAAGGGTAGTTCTATGGTGAAATAGTGGAGACCCCTGAGCAGAGAAAGCAAAGTATAAAGCAAGAATTGTAGTGGGAATCAAGAGGAAGACTGCCACAAGTGTTTAGAAATCAGAGTGTAGAAGTTGAACCTGCTGACAACCATTAAGTTGGTATTTTAGTTGTAATTTACATGCCTCTGTTTTCAGTATGAAAATTGTATGAAATAGTAAAACTGTGCCAGTGACAAGTTGGTGCCTACACACTTAAGAGGTTGGTGCCTCTAGGAAAATTGGTGCTTGCTAAACAAAAGAGGTTGGTGCCTCTAGGTAAGTTGATGTGTGCTAAAAAAAGAGGTTAGTGCCTCTTGGCAAGTTGGTGTTTTCTAAACAAAATGGGGTTGGTACCTCTAGTGAGTGGGTGCTCACAAACAAACATAAGTAATTAAGTTGGTGCTTAAATTACATCATAAAAAAACAACAAATTGGTGGTTTTTTCCCTCTGGGTTTCCATGTGAAAACATTGTGTCAAATGTATGTTGATCATGAGATTATTGTTTGAGTATGTATTATGAAAGTTTATAAGATTTATTGCTTTATGAATGAATTCTTTCTCATATGAAAGAACATAATAAGGAACTATAAACACAGTAAGAAAAAAAAAATTAAGAGTTTCTTAAATTATTGATTCACCTCCCCTTTCAGCAATTCCTTAATTCCAACAAATATAGACCTTCAATTTGAGCATAATCTTTCCATACCAATCTTTCCTTATTTTTTATTACTTCGCCATGGTCATTCAACTTATTCCTGAAGACCCACTTACTAACAATGACATTATTGTTTTCATGTTTAGGAAAAAGTTCCCATGTCTGATTTTTCTCAATTTGATCCAATTCTTCATGTGTATCCTTTAACCGGTTTTCATATTGACTAGCTTACGCAACATCATTTGGTTCCCTCATGTACAATAGGTATACATGTGTTGTTGCAAGGGGATTGAGTAACTTCCTTCTTATCTAAACACTTGTATTTAAATCACCAACAATTTGATCAGTTGGATGATATTTTTGCACATACCTTGAAGGCCATTTGGCTTGAGGACTAAGGGACATCTTCATTGTCTTCTTCTGAAAGTGGTTGATGGTCCTCCTCATCATTGTTGAATGGTTCATTAGATCTAGTATTTGCTAGTTTTTTTACTTCAGGTTCAACATATTCATCCACTTTGACATCAATACAATTAAAAATATTCTTGTTATTATTATAGCATCTATAGCCTTTGTTTCTTTGAGAATATCCAAGAAAAAAACCTTCATCATCCATTGCATAAAATTTACCAAGAACCTTAATCATCCCTTGCATAAAATTTACCAAGATTGTGATAATTCCCCTTGATGTAACACTTGCAACCATAAACTCAAAACTATTTGACTATTTCAAGTCTACAAAACCAAATCTCATAGGGAGTTTTGTCATTGTTTGGTATGAGATGAGATTTGCTGAGTATGACCACTACCTAGCTTCGTTGAACTTTCCTTTCATCCATCATGGCTTTAGCTAGTTGTTCATATATGTTTGGTCTTTTTGCTAGCTACATCATTATGTTGTGGAGTCTCAACTATAGCGAACTTCCTTTTGATGCCAAACTTTTTTCAAAATCTATCAAACTCTTTTGAAATAAATTCACCTCCATTATTAGATCTTATGCTCTTGATTTTACAATCAGTTTCTTTTTCATTCATGGCATTGTAATCTTTGAATTTCTCAAAAGCTTCAGATTTCTGTCTAAGAAAATCAACCCACATCATCTTACTAAAATCATCAATTATAAGCGTGAAGTAAAATTTACTTGTGGGTGACTGTGTTCTTGATAGTTCAGACAAGTCCATGTGTACTAGCTGAAGTGGCTTTTGTTATCACCAAAAAATGATCAGCTAGCAATTTCTAACTAGGTGGATTGAAATACACCGCATAGGATTAATTTTACCATAGTAAAATACTTTCACCATGGGAAATAATTTAGTAAACCATTTTTATTAAATTGTTTTCTAATTAAAATTAAAAAAACCCCATGAGAATAATTAGACAAATCATTATTTATTTAATTTTCTCTAGGAATAATTATTAAATCATTGTTTGATCATTATTCGTTGTCACATTTGACTAAGTCCTCTAGGAATGATTAAATAAATCACAATTTATTTATTATTCCTTAATTCTATTATTGGAATTGTTAAATCACTATTTGATAATTATTTCAATTTCACACCATTCTTAATCCTCACAAAATAATTAATAAATCATTTTATTTGTTACTTATTTCTAAATAAAGATATTTGACTATTTTGAATATCTTTTCTCTCTCCAAAAAAATATAATAAATTATTGCTTTGTTCAATATTATTTTATTATTCTCCATTTTCGAGATTAACTCAATACTGTGTTATAAATAGCAAGGTTTTTCCTTTCCCCCTTAGGACCCCCTTGAGCATCCTAGGTTTTGGAACTTCATACTTATCCTTTGCAGCATTTGTCACCTTTGATTTTGTTGTGTGTCTACACCATTTATAGTAGATTAGTTCCTTTGGATCTCAATCCCTTTGACATTAGGTATTTTAGGAATTTTATGTGTCTTTGAGTAGCTTTCTTTCCTTCTCTTTATTAGCTACTTCATAGCCTTTTTGGGTGGTGTTTTTTGTTCTTGTTTGGATGTTTATTTTTTTGTCATTTTTAAGCATTATTTATAGTATTTCAGCACTTTATTTTCAGAATAACATGGCATCATAAAACATGCTCAATTAACTCATCCACTTGACACATTATTTTCACACACTCACACCCTAAGTGAATGTGAGTTTGGTTAACACCGCCAAGACAAGACTTGAAACACTACACCTTAATAATTCAACATACATAGATTAAGCCCACTTGGGCACCTGGGCCAAACAATCTTTGTAGTTTAGGTGTAAGATCGGTGGGATAGGCTTCCAATAACACCCATCGATTGCTTACATTGAGACATAGAAGTTGACATATTAGGGAGCTTAAAATCCTTCACCATCCCATGGTCCAAAGTCGGATTGCATCAAAAACTTGATGTAGAGGGGGTTAGGCTAGGTCATCGTGCAAGTGGTTCTCCTCAAGTCTACCCAACCTGTGACAGGGAATCTTGTGCATTGGCAGATCTCCAAGAAGCTCAAGATTCGACCACTCTCGTGGGACGAAGATAACCATAGTGACCAATCTTAGGAAAACACCCTATAGGATTGGCTATGGGAAAGAAGTTGGTTCTCCACCCTGCCTTTCTCTAGACAAATATTCTTGTGGTGATGAGATTCCATCAAGTAAGAAGTTCTTTGGAAGGTCATTTGAAACAATAGATTTAGGATTGTTTGAGGATTTAGACCACCTATAGGCTATAGGTATTTTTCTTTTATCGAACGTGTTTGCTTGTATTAGAGTAACATTATTAATATAATTAGTTTAAACTTGGGACCACTCCACTAGGTGTTTTCTTATTGTCCGTTTCTCTTTTATTCGTATCATCACCCTTTAGTCCTTAGAGTCACCATTTTCATGACATCATTTCACCCCCTAGGCGTTTGTCACAGAGAATTCGAGGCCTTCACCCTCAGTTTTTGTTAGGATGTATTACTCCTCCCTGTCGAGTTCAAGTTCATCCTCCTAATCCTCCATCGAGTCATCATTCTGATTGGTTTTACTTATTCTTCCAATTCTTCCTTTTATTTCATGTGTTTTCACCAAAAAAAAAATCATCTAGCCATTTCTAACTAGATGGATCGAAATACACCATGTAGATTTAATAATACCATAGTAAAATTACTTTAACAGTGGAAAATGATTTAGTAAACCACTTCCATTAAATTATTTTTCTGATTTAAATTAAAAAAAACCCATGAGAATAATTAGATAAAGCATTATTTATTTAATTTTCTCTAAGAAAAATTATTAAATCGTTATTTAAATAATTATTCCTTGTCACATTTGACTAAATCCCTTAGGAATATTTAAATAAATCACTATTTATTTAATTTTCCTTATTTATTTTATTCGAATAATTATTATATCACAATTTAATAATTATTTTGATTTCAAACCATTCTTAATTCTTGTGAAATAATTAATAAATAATTTTATTTGTTAATTATTTCTAAATAAAGACAGTTAACCATTTTTTCCCTCACTAATAAATATAATAAAGTATTCCAAGTGTTTAGATCTGAATTTTGCTAATATTGTTTTATTATTATCCATTTTTGAGATTAACTCCATTATTATAAATAGGAGGGCTTTTCATTCATTCTTCACCATGATCATAATCATCATCAAAATTATCGTCTTTTTTCTTTGAGCTCCCATTTTGAGTTCTCTACTTTTTTATGGGTTTTTCACATATTGAGAGAGAGAATCATTTTCTGAAGCATCAAGGACATCGAAGGGCTCATCCCATGTAGGGGGACTTACAGACCCATCTGTAGATCTCCTTCACTAGATGCTATTAGTAAATATTTATTCATTCAAAAAAGTCTTTCTAATTGGGCTATTATACTGGATATTTTATATTGTTGCTTTCTATTCTAGATCGTATCTACTTTTACTACAGGTTTTCTTTTTGTTTTACAGATCTTAATCGACAACATCTGTCAACTTGTTTTTAGGGTCACTTGTCACCTAGTGACTTACGTGAAGTATTTTTGGTACACCTTCCAAGAATTTTCACATTAACACCATGTCTTCTCAACCTCGTACCGTCACCATGTCAGGCACCAACTTGGGTGTGGGAAACCAAGGTGGTAACCCAGGTACTAACTAGGGTAACCCCGCAAGCAGAACTTCCACTAGTATGGTCACTCCTCCATCATTGCTTCCTTTTCTGGTTGGTTTGAGTCTCACTGATTTCAGCCAGCTCATCAACAGTCCTCCTCTCCATGATCCCAATTGACCAGTTATGCCTACTAAACTCCCTTCTGATATCCCTACGTATGAAGGTAATCCTCGAGAATATCCCACAAATCATGTTCTCTCATTGCATATGTGGTGTTCATCCTATTCTATCACTGAAGACTCCATCTGTCTTCGCTTGTTCCAACTCACTCTTACTGGAGCTGCTGCTAAGTGGTCTATTGATGAACCCAGAGCCACTCATTTCTACTTTCATGACTCTTGCAAAATATTTTTTCACCTATTTCTAGTCACCTCTATGTTATGACATTGGTACTGAACTATTGACTTCTTTTTGTCAAAATTCTGACACATGCCTATCCGACCATATTCAAGAATATCATAGAAGGAGGAGCATATGTAGAGCTTCTGAATTCAAAGACCATGTCTATATGGATTGGTTCCTTAGATCTCTTTTGGCCCCCATTGCTAAATATGTCACTTATCACTTCCCTCAATCTGAGGAATATGCTCTCCAAGTAGCCTTGAACTTTGATCTGATTTATGCACAGTCAGGTTATGTTTATACTATCATTCTCTATCTACCATGTTATCATTGGAACCATTTCAGACCCTTAAATTCAACTAAATGTTCCACCTCTAATGAGTTATCGTCAACCTTAGGGAGGGACTAATTACTGTCACACCTATCCCTCCCCCAATCTTCCACATGGAAACTCTTATCTAGGTCCCAACACCTCATATGCATATCACCATTTGCATCAATAGATTATAGATCAAACTATTTCTCCACCAGTTTATCCTAATGTTTCCCCATCATCTTATTATCCTTATGCACTTCCTAATGCTCTAGCCCTACTGGCAACAACACCCCACTCCCCCATGCTTCCTCCACCTCTCCCTTATAAGAAACCTCCTCCACAAGGTTAAGTGTATGATCAACAGAGCACAACCAATCCCCCAAACCCCAAGAAAAGGAACAAGGGGAAAGGTAACCATAACCAGAAATATCAAGGTAATCAAGGTAGCAAGGTTCCACCACCTAATGCACCTCAAGGAAACCAACCTAACCATGCAACACTCCAACAAGGTGGCCTGCCTAAGCAAAACAAGGGTCTTCATATGAACAAACCTTATGCCTATTGCCACATATATGGCCATTATACTCATGAGTGTCCCCTTTTACCTTAGATGTGTTAATCATGGGAAGCTCAAGAAGCTGATACTATAGGACCATAACCCATAGCTCCTCCTCCTCCTCCTACTTCATCTCAACTAGCTATGCTTACCAATCCTTTTCCTCACCAAGGATATCTATTTTCTCAACCTACAAAAGGTTGTGTAACTCCCCCACCTCCACCATCTAGTCACAATTATTATCATATTATTATCAATGAATTCTGATGAGGTCAATACCGAACAAGTTAACCTCTAGACTTGATTGCGACAATATGACAAGCCACCCGTAAAGACAACGACTGAGTCCCAACCCCAAATTTCCACTGAGCCTCTGTCATCATCCAATTGTACCTTACATATCCCTCCGCTTAAGGTAGAGGTTATCCCCAAGGTCCCCAAAGGTCCATTACATCAAAACATTGCTTCTGCTAAAGTCGCCCATACCTATAGAATAGTAGATGACTTGGCGTAGTCTTCTACTCCCATGTCAATGCTAGAAGTCCTCTAGATGTTACCATCCCAATGGAAATCTCTACTCTCTGCTTTGGGTGTTGTGGATCCCCATGATGATCATATGATTGTCTTTGATGTTGATAAGTCATAACATCCTCCCCTACCTTCATCCCTTTCATTCCAAATCCCAGTCTCCATAAGAAACACCACTGTCCAACAATGTATCATAGATGAAGGCAACTTCACCTGTGTGATGGTTACTAGTGTTTGGAAACGACTTGGTTCACTAGACCTATCCCCATCCACCATCACTCTCCATGCTTGGGACGATCATCCTTCACAACCCCTTGGCTTATATCACAATTGTCCTATCACTATTGCCAGCAAGATTGTCTACATTGACATTGATGTCATTGATGCCCCATTAGATTACAATATACTTTTTAGTCATAGTTATACCTATGCTATGTCAGTTTCACATCTTCGGTTCACTGTAAGATGTGCTTCCCTCATAATGGAAATATTGTCACTATCGATCACCTAACATACTATGATCCCAAATCTTAGAATTCACCTTAGTCCACTATCTCATCGATGACTGGCAATCAGACTATCTCACCCCTCACCAATGTCTCTCCTTGAGTCTACAAAAATTACACCTTTCTTAGTTCTTATTATAGCCCACTACCTACTCCTTCTAAGCCTAGCTCATCTAGTATTTTCATGCATCAAGTGTCACGAGATACTCTCAAGCAATCTGGTATGCCTTCACAACAACCAACACCTCTATAACCGATTGTTTCGAACCCAAACCAGTCTTCCAATACTACTCCTCAAAGTCCTCTTCCTTCTATTAGTATCTCTCTTAATCGCTTTTAGCCCATACTTGTTCCCCCAGGTCTTAACCATCTTGGAGCAGTTCCCCCAAGTCATTACTCTTTTGGTCAAATAAAATTCTTATTTCCACACTCTAGATTTTATTCTACACCTATCATGGCTACGTTGAATTTATCTAACATTACCTTGGGGATCCTAGTCTAGTACATTGATCCTCCCACAAACAATCCCCTTAATCTACTCAAACCTTACACTACTTTAACCCTGGTTCAACTTGTTGTTCCTACCCCTTCCTTTGATTTAGTTCCACAACAACCTCAACAAGAACCTACTTCTATTGCGAAAACATATGGTGAGGGGGGAAAAGCCCAGAAAAGTGGAACCAAAGACAAGGCAACCACAACAAATCCATCCCCTCTTATGATGCCAAAGCTTATTACTCCATGTGCTTTGTGTGATGTTATCGGTCAGGCCAAAATAATTGTCCTAAACTCCCTCATATCAAGAATGTGGTTGTTGATACCTTCCCTGATTCTAATATTCCTGAGGTCCATGTCACCTTACCTGAGTCAACTAAGAAGTAAAGATCATTACACACGAATCACCCCTATGCATTGTGTGATAATTATGGTCATTATTCTCATCATTGTCCCCATCTCAAATAATTTTTTGATACACTTCAAGTGCTTCACAAATTAGAGGCCGCTTGTAGTGATTTCACCTCTCCTCTACCTGCGGTTTTTAAACTCACTCCTATGCCAGAGAAAGAGGTCCCTCAACCACCCATCGTTATCCCTCCCCCTAATGTTGAGATGATGGATAGTATCTCTCCTGTTCTCTACCTATCGTAATCCATGGGATCGGTCTATTGGGACTCTCTACATGTCTCCTATTGTGATTTTGTTGAACCTGATTCATTGAACTCTTTAGTCTCAACATCAGTAGATGTCCCATTTACTAGTCACTTGTCTCCCAACCTTGACAGTGCATATGTGAACCTTGTCTCTCATGAAGATGCCTCAAGTAGCTCCTCTTCATCATGTGGTTTTTCTTCCTCCAGTACCTGCATCCTCCATTCTTATGAAGACATCATTGAAGCCATGACCACCCTTGATTATCCTTGGGATTATATGCACCATCGTGCATACTTCGTTCTACAGCAAACCCATGATCAATATGTTGTGGAATCAAAATATTTCATCCATGGTGAGGTTGATTAGTTCAATAACCCCTTATTTCGAACCCACATACACCTTATGGCCACTACATTACCACTCAATGTTTGGGTAAGGGGGCATCCATTTTTTAGCATCCAGGAGAAGCAATTCCCCCCAACCCTCCTAGTGCATCTAGCAATGTTGATTCTAGTGCCACTATTCTTCCCCATATTGAAGCAATTCTAGAGTCTCAAATCTCTCTAGATCACTCCTGGGGATGATCCACTTAATCATTCTTCAATTTTACATCAACATAGTCCCTTAGACATTATTGTTGGTCAACTAGAGTTTTGTTTAGGTGAGAATCAATTCATTATATCTGAAGCCACTCTTTGGTATAGTGACACCATGTATGCAAACCTAGAAATTCAGTCCATTTGACTCCTATATGCAATGCCAAGAAAGATTGGTAATCCACCATTTCCTTTCTCTTACTACATCCTTTATCTATTCTTCCCATAACAAGACATCCATAACATGAACAAATGGTGAACCACATCATCAAAATGTGTTTAGATTCCACTAATCTAAATACATTCAGCATGCCCATAACATGCTATAACCATCCATATAAAACTAGGGGGCACATATGCCCCTACATCTCCTCATTATCATCTTGAGGATCCTGTGCCAGTAGGACTGAATGCTTGAATCCCTTATTTGAGCACTTGGAACACAATCGCACTCCACAAACTCCTCTAGCTGGGGGCATCATTTCCACCTTTTGCATATATGATCAGTTCCCCTCCACCACATATGATGAGGGGAAGTATCTCATTATTGGGGGCATGATGGCCTCTAGCCACCTTCTCACTTGATTAGCATAAGTCTCAACCTAAACCCCAATGATCTAGGTATGGTTGATTATCCTTTCATTCCTTAGATATTTTGACCTACCGGTCTCTTTGGCAAGCCATATACACATCGCATATTTTAGATGGTTGATGCCATATTTTCAAAGATTCTACTCTATGTGATTCCACATTCACCATCTGGTCCCCATGTTTGACTTGGTCGAAAGGGATGATCCTAAACCTTCTCTAGTAGTTCATTCATGTATTCCTTTCATACCTTCATTCTTCACCATGAACCATATTTCCAAGAAGAATTAAGGTCTAGAGGTTGGTGTACCTTGGTTCTAGCCTTCATATTTTTTTGGTGCCTTGGATCAAGCAAAGGTAATCATTCTTTCCCTTTGACTTGGTTGTTTCTCATGTGCTTGATGCTAGATCACTATCGCATGATTCAGAATTGTACACTTGATGGTTCAGTGATCTAGACTATTGTCCCAGTGATTCTCGATGTGTGTGAGATGTTCCCGACCTCATGAGGGGGTGGCCCTTCAGGTAGTCCCCCACATACCTGGATGTCTGCAGATGTTGATCAAACCTTAGATGCAATTTTCTAGATGTTATGGGTTTAGTTTCAACCGCTTGTAGTGCCCACAACATGCATGCCTCCTTAAATGATCCATTCATATTTTCAGATCCCTTTCCCTTTCAGCAAGGCTTCTTTGGTTGTGATCCCCCCCCCCCCCCACCATGTTAGCATGAGGGGAATTATGTATCATGTACTCAGATGTTATTTTATTCAATCCTGGCCTTTGTCTTCCCAGGCACATTATGTATATGGGATTCATTGTATTATTTTTTGCCCATTGATTCCAGCATATCATGTATCATGTACTTTGTAGATGAGTCCCACATTGTTGGGCTCACCATTATTATTTGTACGCAGTTATCTTGGTGGATATGGGTATGCCTCCCCTGCCTCATTTGAGATCATGTACTCCAACATAAAAGGATACTTCTATCAGTTCATTCGGTATCACCCCCTCCATTTTTGTTCGTCCTTGCATTACTTCATCTCTCTCTCTCTCTCTCTCTCTCTCTCTCTCTCTCTCTCTCTAAGACTCCCCTTTGGTGTATCGTGGAAATGCAACCTAAAATGTATTTTAGTCATACAATTTGCTCCTAAAACTCACATGTTGGGGGCAATTTGTTATCACCAAAAAATGTTCACCTAGCCATTTCCATCTAGGTCGATTAAAAGACACCATGTAGGATTAACTTTACCATAGTAAAATCACTTTCACCATAGGAAATAATTTAGTAAACCTTTTTTATTAAATTAATTTCTTATTAAAATTAGAAAACCCCATGAGAATAATTAGATAAATCGTTATTTATTTAATTTTGTCTAGGAATAGTTATTAAATCATTGTTCGATAATTATTCCTTGTCACATTTTACTAAATCCCCTATTAATAATTAAATAAATCACTATTTATTTATTATTCCTTAATTCTATCATTGGAATAATTGTTAAATCACTATTTAACAATTATTTCAATTTCACACCATTCTTAATCCTCACAAAGTAATTAATAAATAAAGATATTTGACCATTTTGAATATCTTTTCCCTCTCCAAAAATATAATAAAGTATTCCTAACAGTTAGATCTTGATTTGGTCAATATTATTTTATTATTCTCCACTTTTTAGATTAACTCAATACTTTGTTATAAATAGGAGGGTTTTCCATTCATTCTTCGCCATGATCATTATCATCGTCACCATTATTGTCTCTTTTCACTTGAGCTCCCATTTGAGTTCTCCACATTATTTTGATGTTTTCACACATTGAGAGAGAGAATCGATTACTGAAGCATCAAGGACATCTAAGGACCCATCCCATGGAGGGGGGTTTGTAGACCCTTTTTGTAGATCTCCTTCACGAGGCGTTATCAATAAAAGATTTACTCATTCTAAAAGTATTTCCATTTGGGTTATTACATTGGATATATATATTTTTGCTTTCTTTTTTGGATCATATATGTTGTTTTGTTGCAAGTTTTTCTAGTTTTATTATTGCAGATATGAAGCATAAGCAACTATAAATTTTTGTTAGGGTCATGTGTCACCAATGACGTAAGTGGAATGATTTTGGAACACCTTCCAAGAAATTTCAGACTAGCATCTTTGATGATGATCTCTCCTTAGACTTCAATGGTTCTCGAGTTTTTTTACCCAATTCACAAGATTTACAAATCATATTCTCTAGTTTTGACAACCTAGGTAAATCCTTGACAACATTCTACTTACTCAATTTCACTATCTCGTCAAAATTTAGATCTCCAATTCTCTTGTGCCATAACCAACTCTCTTCAATCTTTGACAGGAAACACCTCTATGTTTTTTCTTTTAAGACATAAACATTCTTGTATATTCTCGCAATTTCAACCACTATTTCACCTATTCCTGTAGACTTGATTTGACAATTTTTAGTTTTAAAAATCACATCATATCCTTAATCACACATCTACGACACGATAAATAGATTTTTCTTCAACCCATCAACATATAATACATTCTTAGTTTTTCCTCTACCATTTGACAAATTAACAACTCCTTTACCAACAATCTTACTAGGTGCATTGTTACCAAAGGTTACATTACCCTTTTTAATTGGTTTCCATGTCAACAATTTTCTTCTATCTCCTAACATGTGCATGGAAGAACCAGTGTCAAGATACTAGTGACTACCTTCATTCTGAGCATATAGAACAATATCACTTTACTTTGTTCTTTTCTCTTCTTTCCAAGCCTTGGGCTCTTGACTAATTTGCACACTAATTGGTTTAAACCTCTTATCCTTAGGTATAAAATTATTTTATCTACACCCAAAATTTTTACATTTAAAACATTGAATCAAATTGTTCAAAAGAGAAAAATAATTGTTGTACCTAGGTCAGCTATTTTTCTATCTAATTTGTTGATTTCTTCTTTTGGGTCTGAGTTTCTTGTAGGATAAATTACCTCTGCAATTTGTTACTTTATGACCACAATTTGTGCAGGTAAAATAATAACCTCAAAAAATATCAACATACCCAGAAAAATGTCTTCTATTACTTTGTTGGGTTGATTTATATGAGCTTCAATTTTCCCGTCCAACATTATTTTTGTTTTGCTAGGGGGAATTCTCTTCTTAGATTATTGTTGCTGATATTTTTTTGACTGGTTATTGGGTTGTGTGTTGTATTTTCATTGCTGCGCAATTCCTTCTTTTGTTGTAGGTA
Source organism: Pinus taeda (assembly GCA_000404065.3). Lineage (NCBI taxonomy): Eukaryota > Viridiplantae > Streptophyta > Pinopsida > Pinales > Pinaceae > Pinus > Pinus taeda. The sequence continues at coordinate 75,116 of APFE030432157.1, read as the reverse complement.
CAAAAGTGATTGAATTTTTACCATTTGATTTTGTCGTTGTGCTTTATTAAGCCTCAAATCCAATACCACTTCGATATTTGGAGAATCTTTGTGCTTCCAAAAGATCATTTAAATTATCAGTCCCTTTTCCAAACTTTTGATTAAGGCTCAACTAGGTTTTTTCCTATTCTAATTCTTTTATCAGCAAAATAAATTCACTCTCTAGCCTTTCACAAGGTTGATTCTCCTCACTTAGCTATTGATTTAAATATTCTTGAATATTCTTGCCTTCTTCAATTTGTAGGAGCAATGGTTCAACAATTTTATCTTTTTTCTTTAATCAATGACTCCTTCTAGGATTTATTTTTCTTTCTCAGCCTCTCAATTTCTTCAAGTGCACTTACTAGTTTTCCTTCTAAAATCACTTCAACACCTTCTTCATAAGAAATAATAACTTCAGCTTCAAGATTGTCTATAGTCATTAGCATTAATTCTTTTGGGATTTCATCATATCTATCCTCATCTGAGGATTGGCTCACTTCACTTTTAGAGGAGTTGGCTTCTTGGATGTAGAGAGTCCTCTTCTTAACCTTCTTCCTATCCTTTTGTACTTTCCTAGATTTTTCTCTACGATCATAGTCCTTCTTATTTTCAAGACACTTTGAAGCATAGTGACCAAATTTTCCACAATTAAAACACTTACAAGGTAACTTACCTTTATACTTTCCTAGCCCTCTCTTGAGCTTCCTCACAAACTTGGTTTCTTCTTCATCTAATTCACAACATCAGTCATTATGATCTTCCTTGGATTTATTATATTCTTTGAAGGATATCTCTTTTGTTGCATGCTTTCCATTTAAAATTATCATCTTATGGGCAGTAAGGATCTTAAGAAATTGATCTAGAGTGAGAGTGTTTAGATTGGTCATATCTTCAATGGTTGAAACCTTGGCATTAAATCTCTTAGGCAAATATCTAAACACCTTTTTGAGCTACTAAAAGTTCTTCTAATTTATCATCAAGGCCTCTTATGGTGTTGACAAACTCATCGACTCTCAAGAAGTATTTTGCAATCTCTTCATCATAATGCATCTTTAAAGACTCCAATTTTATCTTAGATCCTTGAAGTTTAGCTCATTTTACCTTACTATCACCTCCATAGAAGCTACTCTTTTTTCCCCATATGGATTTGGAAGATGTGAAATCCATTACTTTGACAAGTTTTATTTCAGGAAAACCAGCAAGAAAGGCATTCATGGCTTTAGCATTGCATGTGAATTCCATCTTCTAGTCTTTAGTAATCATTGTTGGACGATTCTTATATTGTTCTTCTACGACGTCCCATACATCAGCTCTCAGTGATTGAATATAGGTTTTCATCCTTACTTTCCAAAATTAATAGTTTGTTCCATTGAACATGGAGCCCTATTAGTAAATCCTCCTTCCTAGTTTTCCATGGTCCTTGATCTTTCTTCCAGTTGTTAAATTTTTATGAAGTAACCTTTCTTTGATACCAATTGTTAGAAACTAGAACAATAATTAGAAAGGAGGGGGGCAGGGTGAATTAGTATTGTAGTAATTTTATACTTTCTTTCACTTGTGAAAATATGTTAGGACACCATGAAATACTTCAACAATTAATTCATATTAACATGAAAAGAAGCAACATAAACAACACAAATAGCATACAAATATTCTTCAATTTTTTTCTGTAATTTCTTCACAAGGTAAGCTACAACATGTTCTTACAAAAATTCTCTGCCTACAACCAGTAGGAAGCAAATACTCAATGTTTTATCAACTACAACTTAAAGGAGATACAACCCACAATTGTTTACCATCACTCGCAGGAAGGAGCTACAACCCCTAATTTGCAAGCTACAACTTGCTTGGCCTCAATGATTCATTTTTCATCCATTTTCAAACTAGAACCATAAATGCCAATTTTTTACTTAAAAAATTAAATATTTCTATTCAATCACTCACCAAAACACCTTCAACAATCTCTAATTATTGAATACACAAGAAACATCAATCCACCACAACCCGCATACACCACCATTATTTGACAACTACAACTTAATTCATTCTCTTGAAAACAACAACCTTCCTCAATCGATTCTTCTCATTTTGAAAAAAATAAAATACTGGAAAAATTAGTTTCTTTTTTCTTCAGATATCCCTTCATGCATAAATATTTTGTTAATTGGTCTTCTTAATGTGATCAAACTATTTTTAGTCACTAATCTGATGTTCTAATAAAAATCACTGAGTTAATCTTCATAATTTCCTTTTAAAACTTTTAGCTAAGCTCACCTCTTAACATCGTTTGTTCAAGCGTTCTCCAGTTAACATGAGTTATGCATGTATGAAAATCAAATTCCATCTTTGTATGTTGTTCTAAACTAAATCTCCAAGTTAATAAGCTTCAATTTACTCAAATAGTCATTTCTAGAGTTTTATCAGAGTTTAGAAGAGGTTATTCTATTTATGGTGCTTCTCTAACTTTGTCTCAACTTCCAAATATTCAATTTTTTTTGTGTTTTTGCAAGTTTTCATTGAAGAGTTTGGAGTTTTGAGTGAAAAAAAATAATCAATGTTTTGGGATAAGTATCATAGCCCATATTTGAGATATTCACAGAAGAATCTTAAATTAATTTAGTTAATCAAATATGAAATATATAGTTGTTCTTCCATCAGAACTCCAACTCGTTCATCCCATTAATTCCAAAGCACTACCATATATAGCTACCAACTCATTCATTCCAAAGTGCTACAAAATATGTGTTATAATATCCCCCAAATACTATAACACTCGCCTATTAGCACCTTTTCTCATTTGATTAAGGGTCATGAGCACCGCCTTAATCCACTGTGCTCCTTTACACCATTCGCCCTACACCCTTGATCACTATGTCACATGAAACCATGTCCTGGACCTAATCTTGGCCCCCGGTACCTTTTTCGTGGCACTCGTCCATTGCACACTATTAAACTTTCCGGTGTTTTCCTTGCAAGATTACATGTCCCATGGCGACACCTGTCCACTTCTCCCATTGGTTGTTGCTACAAATATGTACATGCCGATGTGTCCCAACACCTATCACCTCGAAAATCCTTCTTACGCACTTTAATTTCCTTCTAGGGTCTAGAGAGTGGGATGATTTGTCTCGGTAAGTTCGTCTGTTGCACCTGTGAGCCAATCATTTGCATGATGGGTTGATCTATCCCTATTGGGTCCTTTGTTTTTTTTGAAAGATATTTTAGAAAATATGGTTGAAAAGTAGTTGTAGAGAAGAAATGGCCATACTTATCAGAAGCAGCCACCAAAAATTGGGAATCGGTAGAGAAGTTAAAAACTAGTTATATTGGGATTTGTGAAGCCACAAAAGAAGGAAGTGCATGCCAAATTTTGAAAGAATCAATGTTGATAAGGAAAAAAGAACGAGAACTTGTCAAAGTGGACCCAACCGAGATTGGGATCAAGGAAGTTGCATGTTGATTAGATTGGACTAGATCAAGTGAGTGTGATCTATAAAAAGGGCCAAATATGGACAAATTAGGCTGGTGAGAGTTCTAGAGGTTGGTGGATTGAAGAATGATATAGTTATGTTGATATAGCAATGTGTAATGGCTTGAATCAAGTCTGGGTTCTTTTTGTGAAATTTTGTTGTACCTTTGTCTTGTAAAGTAGTCCATAGTTTAAGATTTCATATGCATGCACAAATATCTATTGTATTGTTTTGGCCAATGAATAAGGTATTTTTTATGGGAATGATCTGTGTTGTGATGTTTGATTATTATGTCTCCCCTTTAAAATCTTAATTTTTCTTTGAATGATCACTTTACTATTTTAGTTTTGAATATTTAATCGACATGTCATTTTCCCCTTGGAAAAATTGTAATTTTCATTAAGATAGGAAAATTACATGTTGTAGATGCTATGAGCATATGCGTGATTAGTAGGTTGAATGCCTGTCAAAGATTAATAAAAAAATATGTTCTCCATGTAGGGAGATAGTCCTTGAAAAAGTGCTGATTAATAAACTCAAAATTTTGTTACTCTACGCAGAGAGTATTTATGTAAACATGTACTATTTATGTATAAGAAAAATAAATATAAACAAAAATAACAGGTAGTATATCAAATGATATTAGGCTCTTGTTGAGCCTGTGCTGCATGGTCCATGTATGGGCAGTGGTAGTAGTGGTAGTGTTCTCCTTCTCACTGCTCCTGAATCATCCAGAGGTTGCATGGCCCGATCGCTGCCTCTTTGGAAATTTTGTCAACGAGTGTGTTTCGTTCCCAATAGATATGGTGACATGCAAAATTGTCAAAAAATGTAATGTATCTATGCACCTCATCCAATGTGTTCCGCAATGTGTAAGCATGACATGTTGATGATTTTTTAATCAAGTTGCAAACAATTTTTGAGTCACCAAAAATTTGAAGATTATGACAGTTTTTTTCAATTACAAATTGGATGAGATTTTTTGCTGTGATGAGCTCTGCATAGTTGTTAGTGTCATTTCCGAGTCCCATTTGTATATGGTAGAAGTGGGAATCTGTTAAATATAGTGTTGCCCCTCCACTACATCTTGTCTCTTGTGTCGATCCATCAAAAAATGCCCAAGGCTGTGAGTGATCAATGGACTCAGGGGTGATATTTCTGGGAGGAGAGTTAGCATTGTCCTTAGATATAGCGTTGTAGTCAACAAGGATTCTGGCTATGATGGATGGCCAATGGAGGGTAGAGTCCTGGAAGAGGGTATGGTTCTTGGCTATCCAAATTTCCCAACTAATGAGGAGGGGGAGGTTCCTAACTTTCGAAGTAGGTGCAGATGTCCACCAGTTTTCCCATACCTCCCTTGTGGTCTGTCCCCTCCAGATGGGGGGTGAGGGTATGTGAGATAGGATGGATTTCCAAATATCAATAGTGATGGGACATAAGAGAAATAGATGATTCAAGGTTTCAGTGCTATCCTTACATAAGCAGCACCAATAAGTTCCATATTGTCCCCTTTTGTTCAGGTTGTCTCTGATCGGTACCTTATTCTTCAGTATGGACCACATGAGTAATCTTGTTCATGGGGCTGCTTTGAGCTTCCACATTCCTTTCCACCATATATCTGTGTGGTGAGGCTTGTGTCTATTGGCAAGAAGTAGATACCCCTCTTTTGGAGAGTACCGTCCATTTTTTGCTATGGCCCATGTAATCTCATCCTCCCCTTCCCTTATACGAATGTGAGACTCAGTGAGGGTTGTTGTGTATGTGCTCCAAGATTGGTGCCACTGAATAGGTAGGAGAAGACTGTGGGCTAACTTCCACACTTGGTGCAGGAAAGTTGATCTCTGCTGGTCCACAATGTGACTTAAGTGTGTGATACCTTTCTCATTGAGATTCTGGAGTAAGCATTCAGGTAGTAGGTGTGCATTCCCACATCCTATCCAAGGGTCACAACCTATGTGAATAGATGTCCCATAAGATATTCTCCATGTAAGTTCATCACGTATAAGTGACAAGGAGTTCAGAACCGCTTTCCATATGTTTGAGAGCCCAGATTTGTTCTATGTTGTTTGTCTCAGCCATTCCATCGGCCTTAATGGCTCGATATACTTAGCAGATGCAATTTTGGTCCAGAGGCTATTAGTGGTGATTAATTGCCACCCTAGCTTGGCCGCAAATGTAGAGGAGAAATCTTCCAATTTATTTATACCCCAACCACCCCATTTCTTGGGGATAGACAGAAGATCCCATTTTTCCCATGCAAATATCCTCCCTTTTTGCTTTCCTTTCCATAGGAATCTGCAGTAGAGGTTTTGTATTCTATTGAGGATTCCTCTTGGAATCCATCCAAGAGACATCCAGTAAATAGGGGTGGCCTCAAGAACAACTTTGATGAGAACTAATCTTCTGGCTCTGGAAAGATGCTTATGATACCATATATTAAGTCTTCTCTCAAGCTTAGAAATAAACCATATCCAGTCCACTATTTTATATCCAAGTGGCTTCAGTCTATATCCCAGGTACCAGAGGCCTTCGTCTAGCTGCAACAAGGTAAATGAGAACCTTTGTAATGCAAATTGTATCTCATGAGGAGAGCATTCTGAAACTGTAATGGTGGATTTTGAATTATTAATGATCATACTCGTAGTGGTTTTGAATATATTGATGGTGTGTTGGATGGTGGTTAGATCTCCTATCCCCCCATTAAGAATCATTAGCACATCATCCACGAAAAGGAACTGTGTTATCGTACAACTGTCTGATATCCTGATTCATGAGAACCTTCATCTGTGGTGCATGTCCTTGATCAGTCTACTAAGCCATTCCATGACTAGGAGGAAAAGTAGGGGATATAATGGGCATCCTTGTCTGAGTCCTCTTTCAAAGCCAATGAAGGGAGATGCAGCCCCATTTATTAGGACACTAAAGGATATATTAGTAATGTAGCACATGGTCCATTTAATACCTCCCACAGGAAATCCTAGATGAGTAAGGAGCATTCTAATGTATAGCCAGCTTACCTAATCGAAAGCTTTTGATAGATCAGCCTTGAGGATCATACCTTTGATCTTCTTAGTCTGTATAGAGTGTAATACTTCCTGGGCTGTTCCTATGGCCTCATGTATCTGATGATCCTGTAGGAAGGAAAATTGTTTTGAAGATATGTGGGTCGAAAGAATGGGGTGAAGGCAGTTTGCAATGATTATGGATATGATTTTGTATAAGCAATTACACAGCGGGATGGGTCAAAAATCATTGAAAGATGATAAATTATCTGTTTTGGGGATGAGGGCGATGAAGGTGGAATTGACAGCTCCATGCATTCGGCCAGTCTTCCTGCAATCCTCAATGACCTTGAGCAAATCTTGTCCCAGTATATCAAAAAAGGCTAGATAGAACTCTATCGACCAACCATCTGGACTAGGGCTCTTATCCTTCTTAAACCATTTCAGGGTGGCCTCCAACTCCCCTAGTGTGACTTCTTTATAAAGATCCAAAGAATCCTCTTGTTCGATAAACTGAGGGAAAAGCTATGCTACTCTAATGACCTCTGCTAGTGTGGCATTGGGGGGGCTAGTAGACTTGTTTGAAGTGTGAGGTAGCCAGGGAAGCTAGGTGAGGGAAGGTGTCGACCTCAACTCCTTGCTCATTTGTCAGTTTCCATATAGTGTTAATAACTTTTCTTCCATTTGAAAATTTATGGAAAAATTTGGAGTTATCGTCTCCTTCCTTCAGCCATATAGCTATGCTCTGCAATCTCCAGGTTTCCTCCTTTTTGTTAAGAATGCTTCCTCATTTGGATGTTAAATATGTGAGCTTATCCCTAAGTTCGTTTGAAGGGAAGGTACCCCCACTGCTTTCCTCCAAATTGGTAATCTCTAGTTCAATATTGTTTAACAAATGTTCTTCTGCACTTCTATTATTATGTGCCCAAATCTTAGATAGCTTCTTCAATTCCTTCAGATTGGCAACGAACCCTTTCGTTATGTTACCTTTGATCGCAGGTGGGTGGACCTTCCAAAAGTCTGTGACGAGGTGAATATAGGAATTATCTTTCAAACATGTAGAATTGAATTTGAAAGGTGCTCGTGGTTTTCTTACATCGCCCCAGATGTCAAGGTAAATTGGCAGATGGTTTGATAGCCCGCCCAATCCCACCCACTGATGATAAGTGAAACCCTGCTCCAGGAATCGTTCCTTGATGAGAAAATGATCGAGTCTCCTAGCAAGGTTGTCCTCCTTGCTTCTTATATTCCTCTAGGTCATAACAAGTTTTGCAGATGGGATATCAATGAGATTGTGTGAATCTAGGAGCTACTCAAAGTAGACCGCTAAGGGGTCAACTTGTGTGTGGTGCCCCTAAGACTCTGAGAAGCTTAGTGAGAATTTTAGGTCTCCTCCCAGAATGATGTTATCACGTTGTAAAATGTTGGCTGACAAAAGCTGCTCCCAGAAGTTCTCCTGATTGTGACAAGGCCCACATATATTCAACATTTTGATCTCTGATCCCAGTTCAGTAGAGTATATATCCGCCCCAATGAAACCAATGCCCCCCCAAGTGCCCTTTAGGTTAATTGAGTGAGAGTTGTAACCCAGAGCGATGCCCCCTGAATGGCCATTTACATCAATAGCTTCGAAATGCCATCTTGGGAGCATAGATTCCATTAGTGGGGAAATGGTATCGGCAACACCCAACATTTCTTGTAGGAAGACCAAATCTGTCGGCTCCTTTTGGAGAATCCTCTGTAGTGCTAGTTTTTTCTCGGGACTAGCAATCCCTCTGCAGTTGAAGGAGAGTACCTTCATGGGGGAGATGACTCCAGGGGAATCTGTGCTCTAAGGACCCTATCAAGAGTAAGTTGTTTGCCTATGGCCACCTCCGTGCCTACCTTTTGTCTAGCTTTTGACAGAGAGGAAGGTCTACCTCGAGGGAGCTTCAGAGTGGTGGAGGGAGAGACAAGGCCAATGCCAATAGCATCTAGGGTTCAATTCCCATGGCATCTCCACAGAGGTGGTAGGGGGAGTATAGGATGTAATAGGTACATGAGAATTGAGGGGACAAACAATTTGACTTAGGTTGGATTGTGGCTTATCCGGGACCTGCCGAGCTCCCTTATACTTATCATTATGAGCATATGTAAAATTAATAGATGTAGAGCAAGGGATAGGATTAGACATACCCGAAGATAACGTGACTCCAGCAACCGCCTTAGACCTAGTCAGTGGAGGTGAAGGTGGCTGAAGAGGTGCTTTCCCGCACTTCTTCAAAGCTGTCGAGGCTAACCTTGATCCATCTGCATCAATATCCATTTGTTTTGCCTCATCTGAGTGATCTGCCTGTAGCTAAGCTCCTTGAGACGGAGAGGTCTTTCCTTTGTTGCCAGCCTTTGATTTCGTGAGAAGAGGGCAGTCCTTGTAGAGGTGTCCCACCCTGTGGTAGTGTCTACAATGGAAGGGGACCCCCTCATAGTCTAGTATCTGGGTACAATTATAGTTCCTCCATCATAGAGTACTTTTTCCTGTAGCCCTCCTCTGATGTCCAAGTGAACCAGTATCTGTGCATAGGCCATAACCCCACTAGAGAGATAAGATCTATCATAGTCTAGGTTTGTACCCAGAGAATTCCCAATTCTCTTGAAGATGTCTTCAGTCCAAAAATGGAGTGGCAATCTAGGGAGGCATACCCAAATTGGCTCTACCCCAAGTTGTTCTCTGTCTAGGTCAAAAAGCAGACCCCATCTCCTTAACATAACCAGGGCATTTTCTATGTGCCGGAAAGAAGATAAAATGAAATTGGTGTGTTATGCTTGCATGAATCACAGAGAAAACTAGCCATGAACAAAAGTCTGAACGAAAGGCAGCTTGGTCAGGTGATGGCCCCAGATTTCTACAACCTACTGCTTGAGTATTGTTGCAGTGTAGTTCCTTCCCCTGACTTTGCCTACTAGGACTATCACTGCCATGTCCATGGTATCTTGCCACTGAAAATATTATTCCCAATCAATAAATACTTCTTGTTCCCTAGATTTGACGCACCTTTGTTTCTTCCCAAGATTTGGCTCCATGTCCTCAGCACATTTTGGGGTTTCTTTAAGATTAGGGTTAGGAGGGTTAGGGTTAGGGTTTGGGGATGTCGGATGTGGACCAGTAGGGAATGTATCTGGGAGGGGGGGGATGATTGAGTAGTAGCTAGAGCAGTGTGCAGGCTCCAAGGGCGAGGAAGAGGGAGCAAGATAGGGTGGGGCCTCTTCGAGTAAAGACTAGGATGGGAAAGAGAGGTTGCAGAGGGTTGAAAGGAGGATATGTTGGATGACCCAACTCCCTTTTCTGGGCTAGAGAACCTGCAAGTGAAATGATGGGGGATTGGCGTTAAAGGGGGAACGGCTAAGGCTGGACAGTAAATAGGTACTTTCGGGAGGTCGATAACAGCACTGGCTTGTCCCATGAGCGGCAGAAGTGGAATGATAACCTCGGTGATTTCTCTTCTGAACAGGAAGTAAGCCTCGGAGCTGAACTACAAACCAAAAATGGATATGCCCTCTAGGGGGTCCTCAGAGTAGTCAATAAGGTCAGTCTTCATTGATGCCCCATGATCCAGGTGGATGATGCTGGCCACCCATCTAGCCCATTTGGACTCCCACAACTGTCTCTTTCAGTTTTTTTCAGTTTCCTAAATTGTAGCATAGTTTACTAATTTTAGCAGTTTTTTGGGTCCTGAACTTCCAGAGCCGTTTTGAGGCCCTAAATGACATTTTTTTGGAAATCTGGGGGCAACATGGGTCCATGGACTGATTTTTCCCTTCCCAAAGTGGTAGTTCTCGGATATATCCTTCTAACGAGCTATTGTACACGTAAAACAAAGATCGTATGCCAAATTTACGACCCCGGGAAATTAATGTACCAATTTACCAAACGGGGCCCACAATTTGGCGTTTCATCTTCTAGGGTTAGGTTTTGGGATGTGAAGGGTTTTCCATTGTTTCTCAACAATAAATAGGCATTTGAGCCTCATGGTAACACAGTTAAGAGGCATGTAGCCACCACATCTCTTCTCAGAGATAAGCTACCATCGCCCTAGCTGGTTTATTTCCAATTCTGGTTGTAAGCATATTTCAGTATTTTCCATTAATGAAATGAAGTATTATTTTCACTGCATCTTTGTGTATATGGTTATCTCTGTATTTTATTGCGTTCCTGTTTAAATCCAGATCAATTGCTAAGGTAGCAACTTATTGGTTGGGAGGAGCATGATTTCTCCTATTATATTTTCAAACACTCAGATAAGTGAATGGACTAATTGTTTGAGATCTTTTGAAGATTTTTATTTTATAATTATTTATGTTTATATGCATAGTAAGAAGAATGAGTAGTGGGTGTCTAGGTAAATGGTTTCTTGATAAAAGTCTAATCTCTCTTATGAAGATTACAATGTATACATATTCTGGGAAAAGTAGAATTTTTTTTCTAATTATAGCTTTAATAAGGTCATATATATATATAATATATATATTATATATATATATATATATATAAAAGTAATGTTAGCATGGTTACAAGCCAACACCAAAAGAAGACTTTCGGGCTAACCCTTATATAAAAAAGTAATGTTAGCATGGTTACAAGCCAACACCAAAAGAAGACTTTCGGGCTAACCCTTAACAACATGTAGTCCCTACTTAATGTTTAAATAACCCTTTTGAGGAACAAATGCATAAGCCTAGGCCTAGGAGTCTCACATCTAATTCCCTATGTATCAAGGGTCTTCTTAGGTCAAGGATCAGAATAGAAGTGTGATATATTTGTAAATACATATATAAATATATAATCCAATAATATAAGCACAAAGGCACAATTCATTAAGTTGGATATGAAGAGTTGAATTCGAAAGGCTTAGTAAGAGTACTATGGTCTATAAATAGAATAAGAAATTGTGCCTTGCACAAACATAAGGACAAAAAGTTGTATGTACATAAAAGAAACAATCTTAATATCTAAGACACTTGAGCTATCATTTTCTTATGAAAATTCAATTGTAGCTACGTAATCATAAAAATGTAAAAATAAAACTAAAGGACAACAAATGTACATGTAATAGTTAAATATGGAAATAACTATTATCTCTTTGTTCAAAAAAATTAAAGGAATGAGGTTTAGAGAACATTACGAACACAAAACTGGAAGAGATTTCTTTAAGGAACTAGTATGTTAATCTAACTATAGTAACTAAAGATTACAAACAAACAAAATATAACTACTCATGAAAAATTTGAGAAGTGTGGAAATAAAAAAGAAGTATACGTGTACAAATGTCCATACTGAGTGTAATAACTCAGGGCATGCTCAGTGGGATGTCAATAAACAATACTTTACAACAAATAAGAAAATTTAAAGTATGTGTTGTCGAGGCTAAGGGAAATTTGACTCAACAATAACACAAAAATTCCATTACATTAACACAAAAATTCCATTACATAAAATATAGGTAGTATATGAGTCGATTATGGTTAAGGAAAAGTAGGTCGAAGAAGTGCCTAGGTCAAACAAGTCCTACAGTATGAATTGAAAAGAATTTAAATCAGAATAAAGTACCCGGAATTGCTCGTATAAAAGATAAGTATCCTATGGTTACTTGTGACAACATTGAATTACCTAAAACAACAATGGACAATTTCTTGATTAGTATGTGACAAACAAAAAAAACACCCTGAAAAAAAAAATGGATATATAAATATATTATACTTGATAAAAATAAGGGAAAAACCACTCACCACTGAAACCCCAACACATGTAGGATAGATGTACCACCAACACATGTAGAATAGATGTACCACATATGTATCTTAACGAACTTGTGTATACTAAGGGAATGGAAGAGAGTTTTTAAAGAAGACAGGAGGTGGAAAAATAAATTTCCATAATATACCTATAATATTGGGGTACGATACCAAGTTATCCCCATAGTTTTACCCTAAGAACAAATATGAATGCCAATCCAAGAAACTAATTACAACCCCCAAAAGGTTTTCAAACAAAAAGAGAAAAACAATGGATATTCTTGTAATTACCAAAGCCTGGAAGGGTTCCTCCTAACTTGAAGATAATTAAATGGAAAGTTCAAGAAATTGGTACCGATATTCACCTCATATATTAGAAAGAAAATCCCACATTGATGGGAATGAAAGGAAGTTGGAATAGGTATTCCACGGTACCCCCTCAGTGAACCAATGTTAGAGAAAAATTGAGGGTTTAATTTGTAACATCCTTCTAATCATTTTTATTTTATTTTTTAGCTGGGCGACAATCACAAAGAGCTATCTCCTATTCACTATTGAATATGTTGGTTAATCTTGAATGACTATAATTATATTGCATGAAGCGTTATATATGATTTTTATATAAAATTGCATTATCGTAGTTATTTTCAGTTAAAGTATCCAAGTCAGCACACAAGTTAAGTTCTAGTTTGTACTATATACTTCACTATAAGGTCTAATGATTAATACTTGTATACAATAAGTTTTGAAATATGATCAACCCAATGAACATTCTCTATACTTGACATTTATCTGCAAAATAGTCAAATATCATTGGCAGTGGTATGACTTATGATCGAGGGATTTTGTTTCTGTAGGGTTTGATCAATGGTTCAGATTGGATTAGGCGGTTAGAGGGTAACCACCCTCCTCCTTGCGCCATGAGAGAGAGTCACTCGCTTAGTCTCTTCCGGAGGGGAAGGCTCTGGAAATCCCCTGGGTTAAATTCTCTACCATGGTTGTTCTATAACCCTTCAACCTCTTCTCAAGCATTACTTGAGTAGGTAAACCCATAGCCTTACCTTTCCTTTATCTGGTATGATTATTTTATGACTTTCTCATGTTCTATCTTTGACAATTTATTAACATTTGTCTGGTGTAATAGTTGATGTTTTGTGGGGTTATTGTAGTTCATAGCGATGCGTTGATAGTTACTTAAATTTATGTTACGACCTTTAATTTGAAGCTTTTGCTAGATGGAATTACTATGAATTTGGTTGCCCTCAGATAATTCCCTTACGATCAAATTTTTTAATTATTATTTTGGCTTAGTTGATGAACTCTTTTGTAATTATAAGGGAAAGGTTGGTTCTAGGGACATTACTGTGATGGTTTAAAAAGAGTGAGTACCATCCAAGTAATCCTTCTTTCAGTGGTTCATTTTCTATTCATTGTTAACTTTGGTTCAAGACTAGAACTAGTTTACCTAATTTGACCTGGTTCCTTGACAAGTACGACCGCTTGTTGTAATCTTCAGTCATTTCCTATGGAGGTTTCAGTGATTTTTTCCCCCGAGTTTCCTTTCTGACACCTTACCACTGCTTTCCTCCATGTGTGGCCAAAATCTTGCCCAACTAGGGTTTCATTCTTATGTTTTAGATATTAAAGTTCAGTACCAAGTTAGGGTTTGACAATTAAGACCTCCAAGATTATCAAACCCTAACTTGTCAAACCCTATTTGTTGTACTATGTAATATATATATTTTCTATATTTAGAAGGATAGTATGGATACCATATATTACGGGTCTAAAGCCCTTAAGAAAAGAAATATTTCATAGTCCTAGTATACTATACGTACAACTGTGACCATTTTCATTGATGCTATTTCTATTTTGTGTTGAACAATCATATTTTGACCTTTGTACATAAGTTATCAATTTTGTCAACTCTCTGTCAAAATGCATTTGTGTTTAAAAATTTTAAATGTGATAACTCTATTAAAGGTTCTAGGTTTCGAAGGGTTTCCAACCCACTATAGTTCATGAAAGCTTTATCGAGGTCGGAACATTTCAAATTGAAATTTCCATTTTAAAATACTATTATGCATTTTACCTTTATTTGTGTGACTCCATTATAGAAGGCATAGTCTGAAAATTTACTTTTTATCAGATTTCAACTCTACCCTACAGGGTCTCAGTCGTCTTATCTTACATACACAAAGTTATCAATTTTAGTTTGATGTGTTTTTGGTTGAGTGTCCTTAAGAAGATTGTAACATGATTCCCAATTTTTTTTTCCTTTCTAATTCTTAATTTAATAGTGTTCTTGGTTTTATTAGGTATGGTACTCGGAATACTAGTTGCATCGTACAAAAGCAAAGTTTGTTAATTTATTCTATTTTTTCTTTATACTCTAAATTCATAAATAACCCCATGCTTCATTGTCTTTACTAATTCTTTGGCATATGGATCAATACAATAACTTATTTTCCTTCTCTTTTAGGCTTAGAGTTAGAGTATTCCTAGTTATATTTTCTTTACAAGCTTGGAGTATTCTATGCAGGTCTAGAAACATACCCGCCTAATCTCTATTGTCTTTCTTACTAAGCTTAGGACTGCCTCTAGGCAGTTGTTCTCACCCAGCTTGGCCTAGAGTTTAACCTAGAGTCTCCCTTTTCTTTATTTACACAAATTAGCATAATTCCTCAACCATTACACAAATTTACATAGTAATATAAAATAGAGCCCTTCAAGAAATTACAGTCTTACACATTATTACACATAAAATTCTTTTTACAGAAAACACATATTCAGCAAATAACTCACTTTGTTTATATATAATAAGCTTTTCCTTTAAAGAAAAACACACAACCAGAAAACTATTAGTTTACGTATCTTTTCTGTAACTTTATGGTTCAACCATAAAACACCAGGGACAAAAGTGCTCCACCCAACTAGTGAGTACGATGTCCAACACCTGAACCCCTTGAGCTAGTTAGCACTTCCAGAACAATTGTCTGAGCAATAATATTGATAGGTTATTTCAAGTCCTTTCCCTGATCCCAACCAGGCTTTGTCTAAAGTTAAATTGAGCACCAAGCTTCAATTTAGGGTTCCACTGACCTACTAGCTCAAGAACCCTTTACTGGTAGTGTCTTGAATACCTCAACAATGCCCTGTCTGAGGTGAAAAGTTTACAACTTTGTTTCCTCTCTTGGTGATTTGAATTCTCTCAGCTACCAAAATTAACCAATATATCTTACTTATGTGATGTTAGCATAATTGCATGTGAAAGAGTATGAAAAACCACGTGTGCATACTTTAAATAAGAGGAAACATAAGGGAAACCATCAAATCAAAGAACACACATAAGTTTATAATGAAGTTCACCTAGTGTGGGTTACGTCTCCGGACCCGGTGTCAAGGGAGGGGAGGCTGCTTCATTAGTTACTGCAAGAAGATGATGATTACATGATGTAATCTCTGTTAATACAAGGATGAACCCCCTTATCTAGACTGGCATGTCTCTCCATGATATGTTCTCCTATAACAACTCTCACTCATAAAATATCTCCTCCAGCATGAAAAATGAGCAACCTCTCACATAAAGTGGCATAAAATGATCCTCTCATAAAGTGGCATACATGGATATCAAATACAAATCCTCATCTCAGCAAAAATCAAATGAAGACATGGCAACAATGTATCTATACCTCCAAGTTTGTGGATGACCTGAAAATTGGCTACTCGGATGAAGAAATGACATGCACCATCGCATTCCTTATGAAATAGCATGAAATTTGAGTATAAACGCGAACCTTTTCTGACTCAGTTAAATATGATCTCCCCGAGAATCTCAAGGATTCTTCAAAGATACTCTTCCATGGGCTAACTATAATTTGGTTTCTCAGATGAAGAAACTGATCACACCATCACGTTCTTTGAGAAAACCTGTGATGTTTGAGTCTAAACATGACCCCTTTCTATCAAGATGAAATATGGGTTCCCCGGGAATCTCAAAGATTATCATCTGTACATGGATGAAAAATCTACTGCTCAGATAAGAAAACGGATTGCGCCATTAGACTCCTAGTGAAAAACTAGTTCAAATGAGTATAAACTCAGCATATTTTTGACACCGTAAAAATTTGATCCTAGTAAATCTTAAAGATTCCTCAAATATTCCTCATAGAGAATATTCTTTGGAATATTCCCCAACACATGCTCTGACAATATTCCTAGAATCTTCTTGAGATTCATGATTTCATTGTCTTTCTTGCACCCTCATCTCTCATGTATTCTCCATGGTTCAATTTGAACCATTTGAATAACATTTTACAACAAAGTGTGTGGTTGGCATAGTCATATTAAGTTATTTGTTGTTGGGGAGGTTTGGTTTTTAAAACCCATGGACTTCAAATCTTTACTTAATATGGTTTTAAATCCCAATTATGGTTTTGATATAGTTTTCAAACCATATAATATATGGTATAACTATGTCCATAGAGGTTGCACCAAGCCAAGGCCTCTCGGGCCTAATTTAAGGTGCCATATGGTCCATGTGGAAGAATCTTAATGGTCCACATCATATGCTACTTCTGTTACTTACTTGCCATGTGTCGACTTGTGGTGTTCCCACATTACCTGCTTGTGGGTCCACCTGGTTTGTTGACTGGACTACCACGTTAGCTTTGTGGGTCTCGCTAGTCCTGCTAAATTTGCCGCCACATGTCATCTATACGACCTGCCACATGGCATAATATTGACTTTGACTTTGAATTTTTCTGAGTTTTACCATCAACTGCTTGTGGGTCCACCTAATTTGCTGACTGGGATACCACATTAGCTCTGTGGGTCCCGCTAGTCCTGCTGAATTTGTTGCCATGTGTCATCTATACGACCTGCCATGTGGCATAATATTGACTTTGAATTATTCTGAGTTTTACTTAATCTTTGATTGACATAAATTTCGCATATGAACTAGGATTGAGGCATCGTTTGCACCATTGGAATCATGAAGATGAAATCTACGCTTTGGTTGTATTTTTGATTAAATATGAAGAATTTTATCTTCGAGCCTTTCTTTAGCCACCTGGACCATTCCTCCATACTGAGAAGATTTTGGTCCTCCAAATGCATGAACACTATCTACCATCTATTGTACTCCCTCATCTGCACAACAAGTGACCTAACAGGCCACACTTCCTTCTCCTTCATCTTTGTACTTTGGAGCCATAAGTGATGAACCAACACCTACATCCTATGCAAACCTATAGTAAAATCTTGCAAAATACATGTTCAATTACATGACCTATCATGACCCAGACAATTCCCATAATCTCTAAGAGTTTATAACGTAGTCTTTGGTCAAGTTTACATCAAAATCATAACATAAAACAATGCCACAACTATAAAAAAAAATGTCAAAAACATCACTATAATGCATTCATAAGTGATGGAAAATACTTCATCACTTTTACAATCATTTCACAATATGTGATTTACAAAATGTGGCCATGATAAGATATTATCTATAATAAAACCATCTCTCACTCATCAAAGTGAATGGGTCATCATTCTGGAACTACTTCAGTTGTTGAACAACTTCATCAGTTGGTTTGTTCACATGCATTTTGTCCTTCTTGAGACGTTTCTTTGGATGGAGTCTCCAACATGTTGCTCTATGATGCTCACTTTTATTGCAATGACTGCAAAAATTCTTCTTCTTCTGTACCTACTTAACCTTCTTCCTTCCCTGATGTGGAGAAGGCCTTTCACATTTTTTCCTCTTTCTTGCTTCCATTCTTTTCCAACACTTGGAAACAACATGGTTATACAAGCCACAAAAACAACATGGTTTTCTATGCCATAAACTTTTCTTATCATTAACAATATTCTTGTAATAAAAAGGAACATTAGCATAACGAAGCCTCTTATAAATTTCTTGGTTGCCTCTAGTACGATCATGGTGATGAGAGTTTTCTTTAGCTCTTCTTCTGCAATGTTCATTGTCATGGGAAGTTTGTGATGTGTTCCCATCATCCTCTTTCCTTGATGGTTTCGGCAATGGCTTGGATGCTTCTTTTGCCTTCGAACATTCTCCTTCAAAGTACCCCAATATTTAAAATCAAGATCTTTGTATAACCTCTAAGGGTTAAGACATTCGTTGGCCATTAACACCAAGTCCTCCTCCTTTATATCCCATCTTGGTAAGAAGTCTCATGTCAGTTCCTAAAATAGGTACCTCAAGGCTTCTAACAGAAATAACATCATGTGAAAATAAATTGAAGAACTACCAACATTGTTTACCTCAGCTGCTGATTCTAATGAAAGTGACAATGGCTTCGTTAAGCCTTTGTTGCACTTCAACTTTTTGAAGGCCTCTTCCATGGCTCATAATTGAAATTACAGTCTCTGCTTCTCCTCTTCTACTTCTTGTAGAAGTCTCTTCAATTTAAAATTCTCTTCTTGAAGGATCTGATTGATCTCTTCATTTGAACAATGAGAAGAAGATGAAGAAGGATTATATTCACTGTAAGATGGAGGTGGAGCATCATCATCTACTCTCTCTTTCTCTTGTTCCTCTTTTTCCATTTTATCCTCATAATCTGCATACATTATATCTATCATGTGTGCCATCATGAGGAGGTCCTCATTATAGAGATCTTTATGATCCTCCATTTTCCTTATTGTTTAATGTTCAATCTCTAGTTATCATTCACACTTGCAATTCACATAAGTGATAAGAATGCTCTGATACCAAACTTGATCCAGATTCTCTCATCTACTAGAATCAACCAAGATCTTTTACTTCTGTGATTTCAGCATAATCACATGTGAAAGAGTATGAAAAACCACATATTCATACTTTAAAGAAGAGGAAACATAAAGGAAACCATCAAATCAAAGAACACACACAAGTTGATAACAGAGTTTACCTAGTGTGGTTTATGTCTTCGGGCCTGGTACCATGAGTGGGGAGGCCGCTTCATTAGTTGCTACAAGAAGATGATGAGTACATGATGTAATCTCTGTCAATACAAGGAAGAACCCCATTATCTAGAGTGTCATGTCTCGCCATGAGACGTTCTCCTATAAGAACTCTCACTCATAAAATATCTCCTCCAACATGAAAAAGAAACAATCTCTCACATAAAGTAGCATACAATGATCGTCTCACATAGTGGGCATACATGGATCTCAAATACAGATCATCATTTCCATATATATATATATATATATATTAATTATCTTATCTTATATTATCTTTTCACAAATACATAAGTATATATGAAATTAAAAGTCAGGGTTAAGAGAATTTCCTCTTCCTAATTCATTGTCCATCATTTCCATGGAATCAACCAACATAATTTGTTGTCACATTATTGTTTCCATACTCAATCTTAGTCTTAAGAAATATCACCTTGCCCATGCTGCGTAAACTTATCATTTTATAAATATTTTCGATACATTATCACTTTTGATTTGATAACTCAAGTTTCTTTCATTTTATTTTCGATAGATTCTATCCCGACTCATCATCATTCTGCAATTTCGATAAAGTTTTATTTTTATTTTGTTTAATTATTGGAACTTCTACTGTAACACACAATTACCTATTTTCACAGGCTTCCTTTCCTTATCTACATCACTGCCTATTTATGTGCCATCATTCATTAAGTTATTATGATATGCAAAACTGAGGTTTTAGACTACAAATAAGTCAATTTCTGACAATCCACATTCAAGGAGATCATAAAATTTTTATTCTATCCCTTTTCTAGGGAACTATATGATTACGTCTTTCACTTTTTATCAGTCCCAAAAGTCAAGCCCACTCTATAACCACATGAGTTTAATCAGAATCATAAGTTACAACATTTAGCATACTTATACTTGTGTTATGATATACTTTATTCTATGTAATATAGAATTTTCCACCCTCGTCCCTTAGGGGCAGGTTGCATCCATTTTATTATGCATTTATACTCTTATGCTTGTAACTGTATTGACTGTGCCACTCATTATGTTAATCTAATATAGCTCTTTCTCCTCTATATCAGTTTATAACATATTACTTGTTTCATTCAACATGTTATTTTACTACTTTTGACTTATAAGGCCCCGTGGATAACAATTTCATGCCAATACGAGAATAACTAATTTTATTATTATATCATTCACATAATAATCACACATCTTATCATCATTTCATTTTTTTTTCAATTTTCAATGAAATTTCCTTACCTTATTCCCATGATACCTCACAACCAATGATATGCCCTTTAGGCACCATCATAGTTCCATGATATTAATAAGACACAACCAATCATTTCCAATTACTTCAACTCATCACTTTCACCTACAGATATGATCTTTTTCCCTTATTCAAGTGGACTGGGTCCTTATCTATATCAATAATCTGCTGGTTGTTTAACTCAGTTGATTTTTATTTATCTTATTATTTTCCTTCTAGTCCTTCCTAAGTGGGTCGTTGAGGCTAGATACATAAAGTAGTATTAAAACAAATTAGTGTAACTATTCAAGGCACAATCTGGTGTAATATGGTCATACTTAAAATCAACAAAATATCATAGGAGATTTTACCTCACCAATTTTACAATAGTGCTTCTTGAAACTATTTGAATGGGTGGGTATTGTGGCATACCAATGTACCTCAACAACTTTAATATCTTCATTTTATTTAATGACTTTTATAACCTTCGCAACCCAAAATGGATAGACAAGTCGATCTCCATATGCTAATACTGTTATCATACAACCCTCCTTAACATATTGCATAGAACCCCTGTAAAGGTCTTCCATGGCTTCACGTTGTGCACGCGATCTTCTAGAACCAATATAGATTTATCTTTCCTCTTCCTATTGAGAATTAATAATGCCTTGAGATTTTTGTTTTTCAACAATGTGTCTTTCCTCTTGTTCATTTGGCATATTTTGAGGCCAAATAAATGGAGTCTTCAAAAGTGTATATTCATTTCTTGATATTGAACTGATATCACTTTGATCATTGAAAAAAGACTCCCACCAAACTGAATCAGCAACATCAAAGTACTCATATGTATCTCTAATACATATTTTTATTTCTTCCAGGAATTCAAAATAATTTATCTCTCTCTTATTCCTTCATGCATTATGGAGTTGAGCAATTGATTGTAATAATATTATCTTTGATGCAAATATTGGATGATCTGGAATGAACTTCAAAAATGCTAAACCTGATGATGGGCCCCATTCTACAATAGTTGAATACTTGTTGCCCCATATAAGTGTTTTTCCATCAACATTTTTGATACGAAATTGATGTTGGAAGCTAATGTCATTAATTTGTTCAATGCATTTATCCTCACCATGCGATCCCAGAATAAACCTTCGCATGTCAATAGTTTCTTCTAGCACATGAAAAACAGGCTCTGGAATGTATGATTTCTTGATACTTTTAATTAATTATGGCAGGCTCCCAACATTATTCCTCCTCAATGTTACTGAAAAACGACTAAATGTTTGATCAATATGGTCACGAGTGTGCTCAACAAGAGGGAAACTAACCTTTACCTTTTTAAAAATTCCCAATTCAACAAGCATGTACAGATATAAAAAAAGAACTTGATTTTTGTTTTCACGGCTTGTGTTGTCTAATTGTAGATACAAAACTTTAGGAAGAATACCAAACCAATGAGAAAGCACATCATGGATGATGTAAGAGAATTCATCTCAAGAAAATCATTGTATTTTAGTAGACATAGGGGGTCTTGTGTTTTAAGGAAGTTGGTTTCCTAAGTGTAGAATTGATGTAATTATTATGGTTTTGAGTGATTTTAATGAGAGAAGCTAGAAAAGGGATTTAATTAAGTATAGTGAGGCATATTTGTAAATGTTCTCGAATGTTGGAGAACATGAGAGATTTGAGAATTAGTTGTAAAACTTATATTAGGAGTTAGTTCATGTTTTTGTGGATTAAAGAGGATCCTTAGGGATAAATATGAGATTTTAGGATTTGTTGAGAAGGTTATGGATCTAAAACAGGAATTGGTTGTAGAATAATTTTATATAAATGTAAGCCAAAAAGGCAGAGAAAGAGTTAGTCAAGTCAAGTTAGATAGTTAGCTAGTTAGAGGTTTGAGTTAGAGGTTTGATTGTAAGCCTACGGGCAGGTAGGAAAATAGAGGCCACTGATTAGAATATTAGGCCAGAGAGAGAGAGAGAGAGACTCTTATGTAAATACTTGTTTATTAATACAAACAACTTGAGTTTGAGTTTATGTGTGTGTTGAGTAATTGAGATATAGATTGTGTATGATCTTGAGTTATTCTACGTAATATAGGTTGCAGGTGCAGAATCACAGGCGAAATACAGAGAAGAGTAACAGAGGTGTTATGGCTTTACACACGTCAAAAGTACAGGAGGAAGCCTTTAATGTTACAATGAAGGTGAAGGAAATGTAAAGACACAAGCGAAAGTCGAGATCAATGAGAAGACAATTTGGAGAACTCCTAAACCACAGAAGGATAGAGCAAAGTCAAATACACAGGCAGGAAGCTAATGTGCGAGTACACGAGAAGAAACCTGAAACCACAGAAACACTAAGAAATGACATAAAAATGAAGTAAATGGAAGAACAAAGAAGTGAGGTGTTGATGTATAGGAGCCGTTGGATTAGCTAGACCAACGGACGGGGATTCTATGAGATAAGCGGCCAGGATTAAGTCGCGTAACATGGAGTCAAGAAATGAATGATTGAGATTAAATTAAGTGTTAGCGGAAGAGGAATCTGGAGGAGCCATCACAGCTGTCGATGGTAGAAGATCTATGGCCATCAGGTACCAATAAGCTCGGGTGTTAGTTAAAGAAGAAAGGCGGGTTTATAAGTGAAAGCAGGTTATCAGGTGGAGAAAATAATGGTAAGTGGTAATAGGAGGGAGTCACCTGATTCCATTTATCGAATAAAACGTAGCACGTCACAGGAGAGAGGAAACCGCTTTATTGGGCAGGAAATCCTCGTGCAAGTAGCTCACCTGATATCATTGTGGACGTCGGATCAAATGGGTTTTGATCTATGGTGCAGGACCATTGATTGGTTTTGTTGATTGGGTAAGACATCAACCGTCGGATTACAGGGTAAGATCTACAATAGACGTTGAAGCCGATAAGGCTTGGGAAAGAGCAGACCCGAGAAGTTTATACAATAGGGTTAAACTTATTTGAGTTCCGGAGGATGAATGGAGATCACGCGACAACTGTTGATATGATGGAGTGAAATCAACGGTGGAGAGTGAACTCGATAAAGGTAACATTGAAAAATGTGCAAAGGTTGAGAAAAGGTAAAAATGTAAGGTTTACGTGTATTTATGTTTATTTCTAGTATATGAGGCTTATAATAGAAATAAAGCAGATAAAGGTTTTATGGGTTAAGTTCGCATATAGCCAAAGTTACGAGTGGGGTGTGGTTAATATGTGCGGGGTATAGATTAACCAAAGTTTATTCAAGGGTGTATAAAGTCCCGATGGAAAGGTTAATGAAGGTTTAGACTTTGGGCTAGTCAATTAAAATGTTTCCACATGAGATTAAATGAAGGGGCCTTAAAACTTAATTAAGAAAATTAAACCTTAATTTAAGAAGGTTTTCACCATGGATCAGGTGATTAAGGCTTGGGACTAGTGACATGCAATTTTATTTGCATAATGTGGGTATTGGGCTTAGGTTTGCATCAATGGATTATAGTTATGGTAAGATTTGCATCATTATGAATATCTAGAGCTGTAAAGTAAACCCTTGGCAACATTTTCCCATTAAAGACCATACAACCAACCAGGTGAAACTGAATAAAGTTTTCTTCCTGTAAATTTTTTGGTGTGCAAAAAAAATGTGGCATAAGTGTTTTCTTTTGGTCCATACCATCAATTATAAAACCCAAATATTTATTTGGATTATCATAACACTCTTTTCGATGCTTATACAATTTTTTTCTTTCACTTGTTTGCTGATTTGATGCTCTTGAAGTGCTTTGACAATGGAATCTAAACATAAAATAAAATAAATCTATTAATAAATCTATTTTCATTGTTGATAACTATCCAATTTTTAAAATTAATTTTATGAATGCATACGTCTTTATGCCCCTTGACATTTATCCCTTTTTTATTTAAGAGAAGCACATGTACTATAAACCCCCATCCTTGTCTTCTTAGGAATATGAACATTGTTGAATTCGTTCTTCCATATCCTTATAAAATATGAATATGTAATAAAATTACCATCCCCTTCAACACATTCTCCATATTATTTGTATAAGCTTTAGATTTCTTGTCTTTAGAAATTATCTGGAATATGTATTGTGTTTTTATTTGGCATACACTCTCCATGATTTGAAAAGAAGTCTTTCATCCATGACATTGTAGTAACTGCTGATGGTCCAACCTCTCTTTTATAACGTGCTTCTGAATAATATGTAGGATATTTTTCTAGTCTTTCTTAGATTCTTGACAAATGAAAATTACCAATTGAATGCAACCAGTTTGAAAGCCTTTCTACAGATCAATACATTCCCAATATGATGATCATAACTTGCTAATGTAGATTGCATGCAACCAACTAAAAATAAATTTAGCATGCTTTTATTCATTGACAATTATTTCTTCCTTTGCTCCAAAAAAAAACTTGAAATCCATATGTTTCAAGCAATCGTTTCGATAACATTCACTTGAAATCAGATCACTGATAGAAATTATCCTTGTGAGATATTCTCTCCTAAACCTTGTATAACTGGAATATTTTGGATTGATATGAAAAGGTCTACTACTACTCCTAGATACAATATTTGCTTGAAACGTTTCCCTCATTTCATTATTCTCTGCAAAAGCATTTTCAACATCATTAGGAGGAATATTATACTGACTATGATGATTCTGAACATTGTTAAAAAATTCATCACCATCATTGCTTGGAAAATATTCATTACCATCCTCACTAGAAGCAAATTGTTCACTACCAACATCTGCGCTATTGAAATCCTGACTCAGACGAAATTCTTCATTGCCTGCATCCCTACTTTTGAAAACCTCCTTTGGAGGATTCAATTCATCATCACCATGACTACCTTTGAAACACTCACTTAGAGAAAATACATTATTCACATATGTGCCTCTAAAATTATCATTTTCAAGAAAATCTTCATCCTCCCCTTCGTCACTGGTTCTCACATAATCCTTAGGATTATGACTAAGTGGAAAATATAACTCTCTATTCATAGTCAAATTATCATTTGTATGAAATTCTTCATCTTCCCCTTCATCAGTGGTGGTCTCATAATCCTTGGGATTAGGAATAAGTGGAAACTTTGAATTTCTATTTAATAGAAATTCTTCATCCTCCCCTTCTTTCGTGGTGCTCTCATAATTCTTAGGATTAGGACTAAGTTGAAACTTTGAATCTTTATTTACTAGAAATTGTTCATCCTCGCCCTGCCCTTCCTAAGTGGCGCTCTCATAATCCTTAGGATTAGGACTATGTGGAAAATTTAACTCTTAAAATTCCTCATGCCCCCCTTCTTCAGTGGTGCTCTCATAATCCTTAGGAGTAAGACTCTGTGGAAAATTTGACTTTGCAAATTATTCATCCCCCCCTTCATTAGTGGTTCTCTCATAATCCTTAGGATTAGGAATATGTGGAAACTTTGACTCTGCAAATTATTCATCCCCTCCTTCATCAGTGGTGCTCTCATAATGATTAAGATTAGGAATATGTGGAAACTTTGACTCTGCAAATTCTTCATCCCCCCCTTCATCAATGGTGCTCTCATAATCCTTAGGATTAGGACTATGTGGAAACTTTGACTCTAGAAATTGTTCATCCCCCCCTTCATCAGTGGTGTTGATGCATGAGCGTCTTGCTTCAAAAAATCATTGTATATTTGGTTGACTTAGGGGGTTTGATGTTTTTAATTTATTTGTATATATTTTCTAAATTGAGTGAAAAATATGTGTTTGAAGTTTTAATCGTAAATATTTTCAATTATGAGAGATTACGAGTGATGATAGACTTGTAAAGATCTCATAGAGATATTAGGGATTAGGGGATCCTAGAACAGAGGATTAGTTGAGGTAAAAGTGGAAGTAGAGGATTTTTAGGATATGGTTGAGTAGATTGTGGGATCTGAACCAGAAATGGTTGCAAAATCCTTATATATATATTGGTAAGCCTTAAAGGCAGTAGAAGGGGTGTGAGAGTGAGAAATGAGAATAATTCTCATGTAAATATTTTATTAATGAATTATTTCTGAGTTTTAATGTAGATAAGTATTGTGTAAACTTCATTGTTATGTGTTGATTTTTAATTTTGAGGCCCCTTAGATTTGCCGCGTAATGGATGATTTCGTCCATGAATTCGACCAATAAACCACAGTTCTGAGGATTGTGAAAAGTTGTAGCTTTGCTGCATCAAAGTGGTATCAGAGCCAGAAAGATATGAGTTTCCCTATATGTAGTTGATTATGCAATAGATCATTGGTGCACACTTGAGACTTAGGACAAGTCTCCCTTAGCGTTATTGGATTTGCAAATCGTCTCTATGCAGAGAATCTTTTGGCAATGGTAGCAATGCTGGTGCAAGATGAAGAGACCCCAAGGAAGCCCGAGATATAGGAATTGATGCTCGAATGTGTGTCGAAGGACCTGAATCTGATTTTGTAAGCCCTGGTGGATCCGATTTGAAGTGAAGCTGTGTTTTTTTTCGAATTCAAGTGGAAGGGTGGAAGGATTCCGAGCGGTGGATACATTTTGCAGCAAGGCTAGATGCTACTCAGCCACGTTGAGGTGGTCACACGGTGCAAAGGTTTGTACCTATAGTTGTGCCTTTAGGAGTTTATTGTTTGCTAGAGCTAACTAGTGTCACCAAATTGGCTAAAAGCTGAAGGTAGGTGAAGATTTTGGCGAGGAACCAAAATCCAGTGAAGATTTGGTAGCAAAAATATAAAATTGTTGTTGAATCAGTCGATAGATCAGAGATTGTCAAAGATGTTGTGGAGAAATCAAGGGTTGTTGAAGGAATTGTAGAGAATACAAATTGATACCAGAATATTGATACCAGAATATTGTGGTGAATAGGTGCTCCAGAAGCGTGAAGAGATAGTGCTAAAGTCGTATGCCAAAGACTGCATATGGAGGCACCATCGTTGTGTAAAGTTGCAGAAGCCGGAGCGTGGAAGTCTGCATGAGTCAATACTAAAATGAATTTCCTTTGCGTGCTAACCATATTTCGTTGATCACTTGCTTTCTCCACTCATAACTTTTAAATAAGGTTCACGTGGATAAAGTTCTTCCACTCATTATTTTTAAAATCAATTTCATAAGAAGAGTTTTAAAAATGGAAAATTTGGAGCGTGGATTCAAGGTTTCCATGTTTACCTTTTTGGTATTTAAAATATGTGTCACTCTTATTTACCATAAGGCTTCTAACATTAATGTAATGAAGTTTACTTACAAAGTGATGATAAGGGTGAAACAATTATGAAAGACATGAAAGTAAGATTGGGAGGTCAGTAAAGTTGTTTAAGTTGAATACTTAAAAGTTATTGGGTCAATTCAAGAAAGTCATGACAAGTTTTCAAATAGACAAAAGTTCTTGCACAAGTTGAGTTGAAGTGAGAGAGTCTCAATGTAAAAATTCAAGTCTAAGGTTTATTAATGAAGAGTTGATGAAAAATTCTGGAGTCAAAAGGAAATTTAGAGTCGAGTCAAAAGTGTCAGTGACAGTGAACAGGATAAAGTTCACCACAAAAGATGAAGAAAGAGATCAAGGAATTGAAAGTGTGACTTGACATACTAACAAAATGGCTACAAGGAAAAGAGAATGAAGACCGAAGATATGTATGGAGAATGCAAAAATGGGTTAGATGGAACCTATTGCAAAAGAAATGGAATGCCAAGCTGATAAACAAGTTTAGAGAACTTGAACAAATACATATTGCTTCGTTGGAAAAGGAGAGACTCAAAGAAATTGAGTCACAACAAAGAGGATATGCTGAAACCCAGAAAGTCCATTGTGAAAGATTGGTTCTTGAAGCATCAAATGAGGCTGAAAGGTCTTGTATTTTAAAAACTGATAGCTTGTTTGTGGAGTAGGACATGTTAAAGATGCTGAAGGTGAACAAATAATTGAAGTTGTTGATAATCATCAAATAATTTCAGATGTCAACATGAGTAATATTGCAGCAAAATTAAAATTTATAGAAGAATGGTTGGATAATCCAAAGTTAGAATGTGACAATATGCCTTCAAATGAACAAATTTGGCACAATGGAAGCATAAAGAATAATAACAAAGTTGAAATTGAAGAAATGAAAATGTTGTTGGAACATGAACACATTACACATATGGAAGAAAAATGTTCAAATGTGGAACCTGAATGTAATGAATTGTTATTCCAATCTTGTAACAATAAACTTCAATTAGAAACTAGATTGGATATTGAAATTGAAGATTTAAGGGAACAACATCAGGAAGAAAGACTGAAGGACCAACAACAAAACAGAGTTTGGAATCCCGAAGGTAGCAAGTCATTGAGACTTGTAGTTGTCATATTACTATAGAAAAGTGACAGACCTCATAGACAAGAGTCTATGAATTTTTCTTTTCTACATCGGGAGTCTTATGCAGGAGCATCCTGCTTCAGAAATCATTGTATATTTGGTTGACTTAGGGGGTGTGATGTTTTTAATTTATTTGCATATTTTTTTAAATTGAGTGAAAAATATGTGTGTGAGGTTTTAATTGTAAATATTCTCAATTATGAGATAATATGAGTGATGATAGACTTGTAAAGATCTCACATAGATCTTAGGGATTAGGGGATCCTAGAATAGAGGATTAGTTGAGTTAAAAGTGGAATTAGAAGATTTTTAGGATATGGTTGAGTAGATTGTGGGATCTGAACCAGAAATAGTTGCAAAATCCTTTTGTATATATTGGTAACCCTTAAAGGCAGTAGAAGGGGTGTGAAAGTGAGGAATGAGAATAATTCTCATGTAAATATTTTATTAATGAACTATTTTTGAGTTCTAATCTAGATAAGTATTGTGTAAATTTCATTGTTATGTGTTGATTTTTAATTTTGAGGCCCCTTAGATTTGTTGCCTAATGGATGATTTCGTCCATGAGTTGGACCAATAAACCACAGGTCCAAGGATCGTGAAAAGTTGCAGCTTGCTGCATCAAGTGCTTATATAATCCTTAGGATTAGGACTATGTAGAAACTTTGACACTAGAAATTCTTCATCCCCCCTTCATCAATGGTGCTCCCATAATCCTTAGGATTAGGACTATGTGGAAACTTTGACTCTCGAAATTCTTCATCCCCCCCTTCATCAGTGGCGCTCTCATAATCCTTAGGATTAGGACTATGTGGAAACTTCGACTCTGGAAATTCTTCATCCCCCCTTCATCAGTGGTGCTCTCATAATATTTAGGATTAGGAGGAAGTGGAAAAATTGACTCTCTATTCACAGGAAATTCCTTTTGCTGCACTTCATCAATGCTTCTCTCGTCATCTTTAGGATTAAGACCAAGTGGAAAAATTGTCTCTCTATTCATAGTGAAAGAATTCCTGTTACATTCATCAAAATGAATAGAGTTGTTGCATGATGAAGATCTCGATCCTAAAGAACGAAAAATTTCACTATGAGAAAATCCATGACCTTCAACTAGAAGATGTCGAATGATACAATTGCACTCTCTCCCAATGACAATTTATTGAAAATTTCCCCCCTAAAGTTTCCCCCCAAAATTTTCGCTGAAAAGTTTCCCTCCAAAATTTCTTCCAAAGAACTTTCGCAGAAAATTTTCCCTCCAAAAAAATTGTTTTGAAATATTTCCCTCCAAAATTTTCATCTATAATTTACTTGAAAACATATTACTAAACTTTTGGTCTTGAAAAATTTCACCTAGTTTTATTCCAAATATTGACAAAAATTTTCGTTTAATGCATTTCTTCGAAATTAAAATAATTTTTCTATTTAAATTATTTAACATTAACTATGTAACTAAATTAATTTTTATAATTAATATTTTTTTTAATCCCACAATAAATGAAAACTAACCTAAAGCTATAATATTAATTGTAATTTTTTTTATTTATTTATTTTAAGTTTAATCCCACATTCAAGAAACGCTAAAACATTCCCACAATCATCGCTATAAAATAACATTCATTGTTTCTATTCATCACATCACATCAAGTCTTCTGGGTCTTGTTAAAAAGTTCGAAGCGATTTTGCGAAGGAGCTGCATTGTCGTCGATAGCACATTCAATGGGAGTTTTACATATTTTAAAGGTTAGTTTTCATTCTATTTTGACTATTTAAAGAGGAATTTAGGGAATTTTGTTGTTTTACAAGAAAACCCAAAAAAAATAAAATTATATTTTTATAGGGAAGAAAAAAAAGAACTCAAATTTTTAGGATTTTTAGGAGAAAAATTAAGAGTTTTTTTTAACTTTTAGGCTTTTGAAATGAAAATTGGGTGTTACCTTTATTTTTTTTTTTTTTTTTTTCGTTTGGAGCATTAAATGCTGTATTTTGAAAAAAAAATTTGAAATAAATCCATTTTATGTTTTGTATATTATTTGTTCTTTTTTATTTTTTTTTTTTTTAATGAATTTATTTATTACACTTTATTATAAAGTTAAAAAAAAAAAAATTTATTTATTTTTTTGTTTTTATTTTATTTATTGATATTTTTTTTAAATTAATCTATTTTTGAACTATTAGATTTTTTATTTTATTATCATTAAAGTTAGTTAGAGTTCTGTTTTTTTTATTTGAGTTTGTTATTTTTTTAATATTAAAACATTGTCTTTTAATATAAATATTGGGTTTGTTGTTGTTGTTGTTGTTGTTGTTTTTTTTTAATTTATCTATTTTTTTATTAAATATTCGAAGAGAAAAAAACGTTTTTTTTATTGCTTCGAACCTGTGGCTTTGGCCGGGCCCGAGAGGGGGGTGGGGCACTGCTTGCGATTGCAAGCGATCCGGTCATCTACGGCCTTTGGGCATTGGTTGAGGGGCTCGGGCGGGCTGGGGAGGCGTTACCTGTAGCACCCCACACTCGCCCGGGCCCCCAACCAGTGGCCAAAGGGCCGCAGGCTGATTTCCGGAATCAGCTTGCGACCCTTTGGACACTGGCTGGGGGCCCGAGTGGGCGACGAGCGCGGGGAGGGGGGATTGGGGTGGCTGAGGGGGTCCGCGTGCATCCGCACCACCCCCCCTGCTCGAGTCCCCAGCCAGCGGCCAAAGGGCTGCATGTTGATTCCAAGAATCGGTTGGTGGCCCTTTAGGCGTTGGCTGGGGGCCTGGGTGGGCAAGGGGCGGGGGGTCACGTGTAGGTTCCCTCACCCATCGAGTCCCCCAGCTAGCGGCCCTTTGGCCACTGGCCGAGCCTTATACAGGCGCTGCGTGCAATGCCCCCTCCACCCGCCCAGGCCCCTAGCCAGTGGCCAAACAGCCACAGGTCAATTCCACACACCCCCCGTGCATGCCCAAGTCCCCAACTAGGGGCTAAAGGGTTATAGGGCAATTTTCAAAATTGGCCTGCGATACTTTGGCCACTGGCTGGGGCCTGGGTGGGCATGAGCGGGAGGGGCGCTGCACACAACCCTCTTGCTCACCCGAGTCCCCGACCACGGGCCAAAACAATTTAACTTTTTGTAATAAAATAAAAAAATTAATAAAAATAAAACAATCATTTATTTAATTTTAATTTATTATATGTTATATTAAATCTTAATATATTTATTTTGATATTAGAAGTTTATCTATATATATGAGAGATAATTTCATTTTTTTAATATTATCTATAAATTATTTAATACTAAAATTTTATATTTTATTATATATTATATATTATCATATATTTTTAATTATTATATATAATTTATATATATATTAATTATATTTATTATTTATATTTTAAATTTTACATATAATAATATTTTTATAAATTACTGTTACGAATTATTAGAAAAAGTTTTTGTTTTGTTTTTTTTTTTTTGTTTTTTTTTTTTTTTTTTTTTATATTTTAATTTCTATTAATAATAATATATCTAAAATTGGTATATATATTATATTATATATATATTATATTATCTATATATATTTTTTTTTTTATTTTATAACAAACGTTAATTAACTTATTTTTATATTTTAATAACATTATAGTGTTGCTGCCCCGGGGCTTTGGATGCGGTGAAATGAGGTGCGCTGTTAAGGCACTCCTTGCGATAAGTCACCGGTTTCAAATCCTCCTGTGGGTACTTACGTTGTCTTAACGTAGAAAAAAAAAACAATTATGTTGTTGTTTATTATTTTTTAAAGTTATTATATATATATATAATATAATATATATATATATATATATATGAAAATGTTATCAAGGAAGGTCTCTATGAATATGTTTGGAAGAAAGACAACAACTCCATCATTTAAAGTCGTAGGTGGACATGCTATGAATACTGTCGAATATACCTGAACTGAGAAACATCGTAAAAGTCAACCAACTGGCCTTCATGTACACCAAATATTATTTTTGAATGGATGAATTCACAAGAAATAAATAAGACAAATTTTACATGGCATGTTAAAGATGTTGAATCTGATGATAGTATACATCTCTATCTATATTGTGGTATGATTTACATGGGTGAACCGTATGAGGTGATAACAAGACATATGTTTGGTGCCGAATTCAAACATTGTCTATGTTCTTGCAAAATTTGCCAAATCACATGAAAGAGTTAGATATCATCTCTCAATGGTCAAATAAGACACAGATGAAGAATCTACACCATTATGTGAAGAAATCTCATCCAACATTTTAAATAACATTGTAAGTATGCTTATTTATATTTCTGTGTTATGTATTATTGTAAGGATCATTAATTTTTTTATAAATGATTGATTATTGACATATTGTATTTTCTTTGACAGGATTTTGTTGAGAGTCTTTTAATGATGTTGGAGGGTATTTATTATGTAGAGGAAAATTTTATGAATGTGATCAGTGTTTTCCATACAGAGTCAGAACAAGAAAAGAGAATGAAGCAAATATCAACAATCCATGACACTGCAATGGTACATATAGGGGATCAACAAAGAATCCATATGGTGGGTCAATCTAACAAAGGTAAACATGTTTCTTTGGAAGAAGTGGCAGTTGTAGCTGAAGTTGAAGCTCAAAAGTATGTTACCATTAGTGACGAGAAGGTTCGAACTGTTGTAGAAAAGGAGAAAAGAAATAAAACACCAAAAAAGAAAAATGCCCATAGATATCTCTCTTCCACTTGATGATGAGGATATTGTCTATGTAGAAGAAGATATGTTAACTAGGAAGAATAAGAAATCAAAAATTGGTGATTCTATTAAAATCATAGGCAACAATGAAGAACAAAGTGAAAGTTCTAAAGGCAATAAAGAAATCATAACATTAGGTGCTGATTTAAAGGATGACATCATAAAAGCAAAACAAAATGCCATTCGAAATCACTTGAGGAAGAATAAATTAATTAATGGTGGAAAAACATTTGTGCTTAATGTCACCCAATTTTATAGGCTAGATGAAGGACAATCTCAATATCAAATTAGAAAGGCACATCAGCTACATGTCCATAATTTGAAAACATTGTTCAGGTAAAATCCATATGCACATGTGGTTGATTATGTGGTTCTTGTTGATCCAAATCAAGTTTTCAACAAGAAGGAATTTGATAGGACACACTTTTTTGACTTCAGATATTATGTAATTGGAGGGAACCATTCAACAGAGGCCAAAATACAATTGATCGAGGAATATCCTGGAAACTATCTTTTTGAAATGGTGAAATGCATCATTTATGTTGGTTTAACAAAAACATAAGCAAAGTTATTGGCATAGGAT
This sequence comes from Pinus taeda, assembly GCA_000404065.3. Lineage (NCBI taxonomy): Eukaryota > Viridiplantae > Streptophyta > Pinopsida > Pinales > Pinaceae > Pinus > Pinus taeda. The sequence goes on along the minus strand of APFE030432157.1, from coordinate 40,933 downwards.
CATAATGTAGATAATGAATATAGAATGTCTATGAATTTCATCCAAATGGTCAGATTTATTCATAATGAATTTGCAGAATAATGTGGTGGGGATAAGTCAAAAGTTAGTGTAAGATTTCGGAAAGGAATGTTGTTGTATGAAACAGGTTATAAAATTGAGGATAAAATCAATTCAAAAGGTGGAAAAGTAATTTTAGAAATATTCAGAGACATGGATAACATTTTCTAGTTTCCATTTAGAATAGGGGAGATATGGGAATTGATTGATGACATTTTCGACGGGAGAATATTGCATAAAAGATCAGAAGGTTAAAAAGTCTAAACCCATAATATGTACCAACAGTCAGACAAGTCTTGAAATGAAGCAACTTGTAGATGATATGACTATCACACCTTGGAGAACATTGCAAGGAGTGAAGGAAGAAAAACTAGTCAAATCAATATTATGTCATGTGAAGTCAGGTGAATTGTCATTGGAGGAAATGTGCTTAGAATTTCAAAAGTAAGTTTGTTGAATTATTTTTACTTTTTTCTTGGATTATAATTTTTTTTAAATAAAACATATTGTTGTTGGTATTATTTGTTATATATATCACTATATTAACAATTTTTAATTTATTTATTCAGTCATAAGATTTAAATGAAAATACAAGAACATATGGTTAGAATGTTGAATGAAGAGAGTTGGAATGATGTTGTACTCAACTACCCAAAATCAAGTTCTAAAGCAACACTTAAAGATTTTTATCTTTCATTCAAAAAAGTATGTTGATTTTTACATTGATTTTATTCATATGTAAAAAAATTTATTGTGTTACTTATACTTATATTTGTTTATTTCATTAAAGATGTCGAAGAAGGATTCAAAGGAAGTACTAAATACTTTCAAAAACTTCATTGAAAAAATTAATTTGGAAAGGTTGAGTAAGCAACATCTTAGGAATGTTGAACTTGATCCTACTTTTACCCATTTCAAATAACACAAGGTGATTGTGAAGACGTTGCAAAACTCATACCTAAAAGGGAATATGCCCTGGTTATTGCAGACATTCCTCATGGTTTCAATTTCCTAGACGTTAGATATGATAGTGAGCCTTACACTTATCAAGATTTTAATAAAGTGGTTACAGGCTTTCAAGAAGTCCCAACATCACCACTTTGGATATTTATGATATTTCATTCAGATACACAATTTGCAATGTTATTAACAAGCTTTAAGGGAAAATTAAACTCAAAGATGAAACGTACATGGTAAGGCATTGAAATTTTATGTTTTATTAATGTTAAACTATTTTTTATTTACAAGTTAATTGAACATTTACTATGTCATGTTAGATGCAAAAGTCAAACCTTATTCCTTCCGGAGATCAACCAACTACAAGTGATTGTGAGGTCATCCATATTGAATGTTGAACAAAATATGATAGCTATAAGTCTATTCTTCTGAACCAAGTAGATGGAAAGAGTCATAGCCAAGTACTGGTTCATGATGTTGTCATAAAAAAGTTAAGATATGAGAATAAATATGAAAAAAAATAGATAGTTAACATTTATCGAAAACCACAAACATTGATTAATTATCTTATGGATTTATGTTCGAATGAAGGAGATTGGGTTTTAGATTTATTTTTAGGTTCAAGTAAGTTTTATTATATAAATTTTAATTTTAATATTTTGTTTTCTTTTTTATGTGTTTATACTAATTTACTTATTGTTTTTGTGCTTTATGATTTCCTACAACACTAGCATGTTTTTTTTTTTTTTTTTTTTTTTTTTTTTTTTTTTTTTCCTATAGAAAAAATAGCGAACCTTGTATTAAAAACAGATAGTTACAAAGTGTATGCAGAGCATTGCAAACAAACTTGTTTTTTGCCATTATGGGTGAAAAGAAGTAACGACTGAAAATCAATACATCCCAAAAGAGAGTATGCGCACCAGTCTCATCAACCAATTAACTGGAACAAAACACCTCCACCTGAGAAAACAACCTCCCGGGAACTGATTCACGCAGAGAGGATCAGTTAACATGATGATACAGAGAGACCAAAAGAAAAAAGCAGCGAACAATGTCCCCAATGCAAATCATTGATTAGAAACAAAACAGTGAGGGCACTCAGTGACCTGGGTCTCCTATTTGAAGGAAACAACCCATGAGCCCTGGAGAAAAGCAGTCTCATCAACCAAAAAATCTGAACCAAATGCCTCCACCTGAGAAAACAACCTCCTGGGAACTGATTCACGCAGAGAGGATCAGTTAACAAGTTGAGGCTGAGAGACCAAAGGAAGAAAGCAGCGAACAACGTCTCCAAAGCAAATCAAAATAGTGAGGCACTCAGCGACTCGGGTCTCCTATTTGAAGGAAACAGCCCATGAGCCCTGGAGAAAAGCTGCATGAAAGAAGTATAAACAAAAGAAAAAGAAAACAAACTATGTACATGGACAAAACAGATTATGGTAAATCAAAACTTAAGCGAAAATGGGCTGTTCGATCGAACGAATCAACCCATTTTCTTCCTCCAAAACTATCTAGGACCTCAAATCTAGATCAACACCTTCTTTGGAAAGACGATCAGCTTCATAATTTCTTTCCCTATAGATATGGCAGAGAGAGATTGTCGAGAACCAACATTTAAGGCATAAGACTTCTTTAAGCAGAGGGAGCAGGATGAAGTTCCTGCAATGATGAGTCCCGTTAATCCATTTTACAACATTCATTGAATCCCCAAAGATCTAGACTTCTTGCACATTCCTGAGGATAAGCCAACAGAGTAGGGAGTGAAGGGATTTCAATTCTGCAAAGTTATTGGTGCCCTGTCCAAGACCGACAGAAGCTTTAACAACCTTTTCCTCTGATAAATGAATAATCAGGCCAGCCCCACAACGACCATTAATATCTGAGGCACCGTCAAAATAAGCCCACGACATTGAATATCTGATAAATTCTTGGTGAACAGCTCTAGAAGTAGGAGGATCCAGTGGAACAGGGATACTTTCATATATAGCAGCTCCTTCTGCGGCAATATGACCTATTGGGAAAACAGAATCCTTAAAAATAACTTGATTCCTTGCAAGACAGGCCCCCCAGGTAATGAGCAGAGGAATGGATCTCTCTCTGTCATTTGTGGCTTCATTCCACCACCTCTGCCAGGCTTCCAAGAGCCCCTGTCCTTCCCATCTGAAAGGAATTTTTAGCAGCCTTAACATTTCGGCCCAAAGGCTAGTGTTAAAAGGGCAGAAAAGGAATAGGTGCTGGGTAGATTCGACACTATATTTACAGAGAGGGCACCATCCAGGACCAATCCTACCTCTTTTTTGAAGAAAATCCCACATAGGGACTTTTTGGAGTAGAACACACCAGAAGAACAATCTCGATTTCGCTGGCCCTTTTAATTTCCAGAGTGATTTAAACCACCAATCCAGATTCTCCCACCCTTTTTGAGACATCATCCATTTATAGCCCATCTTTGGGGAATAAAGCCCGTTCTGGGCGAAGACCCATCTGAGTTCATCTGGAGTGTCAAAGAGCCTGATTGAGGAGTTGAGGAGGTCCCTTTTGAACAGGTCCCATTCCTCCAACCATTCTTCATCCAAATGTAAATCTCTTCCCTGAATCCATCCTTGACTCCAAATGGGTGAAGCCCAAGGATCATCCACCTGATTTAGAGTGTATAGCCCCCTATCTTTTAAAGCCGAAACCAAACCTTGAGAAAGGGAGAAAATCTCAGTACAACCTATCCATGGATCTCTACCCAGCCTGATCTGAGTTCCATCCCCCACACTCCAAGCTAAGCCCTTCTCTATAATTTTGACAGAGGCGACCACAGCTTTCCAGACCACCGAAGAGTTCTTGCAAGTATTTTGCGGCAATCTAATCCAATCTAGCATTGATAGCGGATCAATTTATTTTCTTTTAGAAATAGAAGTCCATAGGTTCTCAGAAGAAATGAGCCTCTAGCTAAGCTTTGCTGCTAAAGGTTTGGAGAAGAAATCAAGATTTTTTTTACCCGAACCTCCCCACTCTTTAGGGCGAGCCACTTTATCCCAAGCAATCCATGGGGTAACTTTCTCCGACTTGGACCCTGCCCAAAGGAACCTGCTGCATAATTTTTCAATTGAGGATAAGATTCCTTTGGGAACCCAAGTCAGACTAGCCCAGTAGACTGGGATTGCCATTAGAACAGATTTAATTAACACTAACCTTCCTGCCCTGGACAGCCACTTGAAACTCTAGTGTTTTAGTTTGGATTCAATTTTTACAAGTATCCATTTCCAATATTTGATCCTGTAATTGTCAGGCTTCAGAAAAAACTCCAGGTATTTAAAGGCATCCTCCAGCATTTTGACTTCGAAATTTAGGACCAACTCCACTCTGCGCACAAGCTCTCTGGACATACCTGCACATGTGAGAGTGGATTTTCTCTCGTTAATGCAGAGACTTGTAGCCTTCAGGAAAAGGTCCAAAATATTCTTGAGCGTCCTACAGTCCTCTACACTTCCATTGATGAACAAGATAATGTCATCCACGAAAAGGAGGTGGGTGACCCAAAGGTTTACCGCAACTTCAATGCCTTTGAGAGTCCCTTGTCTTTTAGCGTCTTGAATCATAAGGCTGATGCCGTCTGCTGCTAGCAAAAACAAAAGTGGAGAGAGAGGACAACCTTGACGTAGGCCACGCTCAGGACTAAAAACACTAGAGGTCGCTCTGTTGATCAGCACAACTATGGAAGAGGAAGAAACACAGCTCATAACCCATCTCACAAAATCATACCTCAAACCCAGATGTGTTAGCAGAAGCATGAGATACAGCCAGCTGAATCTTTCAAAAGCCTTTGGCAGATCGATTTTCACAACTGCTCCTTTTTTTTCCCAATTTTTAGACTATGAAGAGTTTCTTGTGCTACTTCGAATGCTTCATGAATTTGTCTGCCGTCTAGAAAGCCAAATTGCTCAGGTGAAATATTTCTGGAGAGGACATGTTTAAGCCTGGAGGCAATAAATTTTGCAATAATTTTGTAAACACAGGTGCACAGTGAAATGGGCCTGAATTCGTCAAAAGAAATTGGGAGATCCGATTTGGGAATGAGGGCTAGAAATGTGGAATTGAAGGGATTTGGGATTGTACCTGTACGCTGGGAATCTTCCACAACTACCATTAGCTCGTCTCCAATGAATTCAAAAAAATGTTGAAAAAATTCGATAGTCCAACCATCCGGGCCTGGAATTTTGTCCTTTTGCGTTGACTTGAGGATGTCTTCTACCTCCTCCTTAGTGACAAGCACCATGATAGAATCATTTCCTTCCTCCTCTATGAACCTTGGGAAGAACTACGTTACTCTTATAACTTCTGCAATAGAAACTTCCTCTGTCGCTTTGTAAAGATTCTTGAAGAAATCAACCCCTAAAGAGGCCAGATCTTCAAAAGAACGCACCTGTTCACCATTGACTTTCTTCATTTCCTAGATAGTATTTGAATTTTTCCTTCCTTTAGCGTAATTCTGAAAAAACTTGGTGTTGTCGTCCCCCGCCTACAACCAAATCGCTCTACTTTTTAAACGCCAGCTTTCCTCTCTTTGTTGAAGGATTCTCCTCCTTTCCCACTCCAACTCTTGTAGTCTAGCCCGAGCTTCTATTGTTCCATAGCCATTTCCACCTAGGGCTTCCAGGAGGGCAATCTCAGAATTTACATTTTCCTGCGTTTCTTCATCCTTCAGTTTCTTTTGGAGGGCCCATTGTTTAGAGGTGACCTTCATCCTTTTTAAAGTATCCATAAAATTTTGACTGCGACTCTCATCTTCAATGAAAGCATCTTTCTTCCAAGTGTTATGGAATAGACTGATATAAGTTGCATCCGAGAGCCAAGAGACATTAAATTTAAAGGGGGTGCCTGGTTTGGTAAAAGCTCCTTTCACTTCCAGGAAGACTGAGAAATGATCCGATAGACCACCTTCCCCAACCCAATGTCTAAAAGCCTGTAAATTTTCTGCCAACGATTCACTGAGCAGAAAACGATCCAGTTTCTTCCCAATCCATTCTTATGCAATCCTTCGATTCCTCCACGTCGGGCATAGCTTGAGCAGAGGGACATCCACCATGTGAGAAGAGGCCAGTTTATTCTGAAAAAAATCAGAAAGGGGATCAGTCCTGGCTCTGACCCCCAAAGCTTCTGACACCCCCAAGGAAAAATTAAAATCTCCCCCAACTATAAGATTTGGGTGCGTCAGAAAGGACTTTGCAAAGAAAGAGTTCCAGAATCTCTCCTGATCCAAGACAGGACCATAAACATTAAGGATATGAAACGGGATGCAGAGTTCGTTGGAATAAAGTTCCACTGCCAAGACATTTTCCGATCCCCAGGAGGAGATCTCCCGTAGGAACTTTGCGTTGAAGCCCAGAGCCACTCCTCCCGAATGACCATTCGCATCAATGGCATGGAAGCTCCAGCCCGGAAAGAGCTTGACGAGACATCCTGTAACTTCTTCCCCCTTCCCTAGAGTTTCTTGAATCAGGAGAATGTCAGGTTTGTTGGTCCTGACTAGATCCTTCAGAGCTAGCTTTTTGGGAGAACTAGCTAGACCCCTGCTATTGTAGGATAAGATGATCATCAGGAAACCTTAGGGGGTGTTCGCTTTGCTCTAATCACCCCTGGCAGAGACATTTGTTTCCCACCAGCAATATCAATGACAACCTTAACTGTGCCTTTGACAGATTTGATTTCCTTCCTCTTGGCTTCCTCGAGCTTGCTGTCACCATGTCCAACTCCAAACCTCCCACAGCGAGCCCTTTCCCTTTTCTGGTGGCCAGGGATATGAGATTGTAGGGGGGTTCAAGGCTCCAAACACTAGAAGGAATAGATAATGTAGCATCTGTGGGACTAGAAGTCAGCTTTGGAGAGGTTGGAATAGTCATAATAACACTGTCTGAAGAGGCTAGGTCCTTCATCGAGTTCGACAGATCTTCCACGAGCTGCCTGAAGGGGCCAGACTCATCATAACACGATTGAGATAAATCAATAGAAGAGCATATGGAAAGAGAAGGGGATAGAAGTGAACTAGCCTCGGCCACCCCTGCCATTTCAGGAACTGCTGAGGTTCCCATGAGAGACATCGGAGTTGAGATAGCCTTACTTGCTATAAACCTAGGTTGTTCCTGTTCAGCTTCCTTCGTTTGTTCTGGACCCGACCCCTGAACTTCTGCCTGAAGACCGCTCTCCTTGATCTGAGCCCCTTCTTTTTGGGATAACAACCACTGATTTGCCTCCAGATTTTTTCCTTTTCTCTTTTGTCTTCGACGGCGCGGTGACCTAGAGGACACTCCCGGGCCAGATGTCCATATTTGTGACAACGATGGCATCTGAAAGGGAGATTTTCGTAGTCCAGGGTCTGTAGGAACTCTAAACCTCGATACTTCAGGTTCATAGCATCTGCCAGACCTTCTCTGGGATTTAAGCTTACCAGGATACGAGTGACACTCCAATCATGAGTTCTAAGATATGATCTATCAATATCGAGAAACTTCCCTAGGGTATTACCCATTGAAGTAAAGGCCGAGTCAGTCCAGAATTACATAGGGAGACCCGGTAATTTGACTAAGACTGGTGACTCCACCGATTTTTCTTTCTGAGCATCAAACAAGGGCGTCCACCTTCTGAATAAGATTGGCCTTTTCCCGAAGCTCCAATGCTTTTCCAACACCCATTCTACATGCTCCTTTTGGCCAAACCGAATGCAAAACCAACCTCTGACCAGATTCTTGATCTCTTCTGGCTATCCCAGAGCTTCTTTCCATTCTGCCTGTGCCCAGTCCTTGATGGAGTCAACGGAGAACTTTCTACCACGAACTCTACTGACTAATAAGGTTTTTGAGGCTTCCATTGCCTGATCTATACTAATAACCACTCCAAAAATGCAGCTGGGCCGCTCCTCCTTCTTTCTGATAGGTTTGTTCTTCTTTCTCTTCCCTCCCACAGTCTCCGTCTAAGTTCCTCCCTCTCGTACATTATTCTTTGCAGGAGCATCGGTTTCTTTTGCCTCATGTAGCTCAGTGCGCCTTCCAACAGGGTCTTTGTTTTCTTCAAACACCCCCCAACCATCCTATTTACCCCAAACTCAGAGGCACAACTAGTCTTCGCGATTGTCCCTTAACTCCGAATCCTTTCGGGTCCCCGCCTTCCTCTTCACTAGACGAGGACCTCGACAAGCTGGAGAGCAGCCTTTTCAAAGTAGGGTTTGATGCAGGTATCCTTTCCTGATCGAATTTTTTCAACCCACCTCCTTCCACCTCCTCTTCAAGCAGAACTGAATCCACTGCGCTATTTGGAAAGAAGAGTTGCAGGTTTTTCTCAGATACTTCATGTCCCCAACAAGCAAGAAGATCTTCAAGAGCTGGTTCTATGTCCACAGATTCACTTTCATGAACCATCTCCCGCTCTACACAACAACTTGGATCCATTTAAAGGTTGTGATACAGTAAAACGATCCTCCGGATAGAACCTTGTGCCTTCTGACCTGTAAATTCCAGTTCCCATAAAATCTAACTTTCTTAACGCCGTCAGTCTGATTTCCATGGCAGAATAAAACTGAAACCCGCCATTTTCCTCATTCAAACCTCCTTCCCTCTAGTTCACAACACTAGCATGTTGCCTACAAAAAGGAAGAAATTTTATTGTGATTGAAAGAGACCCACTATAATGCAATTTTATTCAACAAAGAATTAATTCTCTTCAATTTCTTCCAGATGCAATGCAAGAAGTTGGTTTGAGGAAAGGGGATTTTAATGGATCACGTGTGGAAAAAAAAGGCAAAGGAACATCAACCACCATTATATGGAATGATTGGAAAATAACACTTTGGGCGATTTGCGGACATGAAAGATCCATTAGAAGAGGAAAATGAGGAAACTCAAGCAAAAAATATTGTGGAAGAAGAAAATAATGAAGTTAAAGAAGATGATGAACATGGATTATATGATATTGTTGATGACATTTAAGTTATGATTGCAAACCAAAGCTCAATTTTGAGAGGTATTCATTAGTTTTACTTGTAATGTTTTGACTTTGAGATTTTATGAGAAGAATGGACGTTTGATTATTGTTGTTATATGTTCAATATTTGTATTATCTGATTTTCACTTTAATTTTTATGTGAATCATTTCTTTTTTTTGTAAAAAACCTATGATTACTATTATTTTTAAACATAAAATTCATAAAAAATGCTATTTTTTAAAGTCTTTTTGTTAGGATTTTCCCATCAAAATCATTTATTTGACATGTCATTTTTGACAAAAAGTCTGAAAACGTGTATTTTTTTTCATTATATTTATATTGAAAATGTGTTTCTTTTTGTCAAATGTTAATTTTTTTTTTTTTTATGACAATTATTTAATTTCCATTGAGATATTAATTAACATTACATACCCATATAGAAAATACTAACTTTAAAATATTTACCATTTTTTTTTTAACTACACAAAAAATTAAGATTTCATTACAAAAAAAATTGAAAAGAAAAATAAAAACACACAAATACATAAATACACTTAAAAAAATATCGTAGGGAAGAAGAAGACATTAGAAAATTTAAAGTGTTAAAAAACAACTTTCGAAAAAAAGGGTTAACCTTGCATCAACAATTTTCAAAATCAGCATGAAAATCACTAACATATAAAAAAAATGTTCATACTTGATACATAAGAAAATATAAAGTGCCAAAAATATGCTAAAAAAAAGGTGTATTTTGAATCACCACTTTTCAAAATTGGGGGGATTTTTCGCTACCTCAAAAAAACAGGTACTAGGTAATTTTCTCATTTGATCGGTAACTATGTTTGCCACCCATTGTCCATATTCCTTTCATGAGATTGGGCCTCCATACAGTTACTATGTACTCCTATAGCCAATTGGTTCCTTTCCTAGATTAGGTGGATACATTGATTGTTATATATAGCAATATTGCTTCCTTGATAAGCTCAACAAAACTTTGTGTGTTTCACTTAAATTAGCACCTAATCTCTAGTTAAATAAGCCTTACCATTTTGGATTCGCATTTACCTCAGGAAATAATTTTGATCTACTATACTAATGTTTTTATTTCTAATACAGTACAAGCGTCAGCAAGAGCTTTATATTAATCTATACACAGATCTAGAAGAGTGCGTAGCCTTCCTCCTTGGCTACTGGTATAGTAGTTAGTCATATTAGTTGTTTTTGTATGGTTTTCTTATTTATAAAGTCCATTAAGAGGCTACTCTATTATTGTCTTCTTCCAATAGTTGTGCTATAGGATATGATGCTTCATCCCCTAAGTACGCCTGTATCCAATCTCCTAAATAAGGTGCTTCTGCCCTTACTATTATCATTATCTCTTAAGTCTATGGAACATCAATAGTTATTTATTAAACTTTTCAACCCTAGGTTGGCCCTTAGGCCTTAGAGTTGAAACTATATCTATGATACCACTTGTAATATCCCTCTAATCAATTTATTTTTAAACTTGGTGCAATAAATAAGGACTATCTCCTACTCATTGTTGAACTTATTGGTTAATATTGAACGACTATGATTATGTTACATGAAGTGTTATATATTATGTTTATATGAAATGACATTATCATAATTGTTGTCGGTATAAGTCCCCACGTCAACACACAAGTTAAGCTCTAATTTGTACTATATACTCCACTATAAGGTCTAAGGATTAATACATGTATGATGTAAGTTCCAAAATGTGATCAACCAATTGAACATTCTCAATATTTACATCTGTCTTCCAACTGGCAACGTATCATTGGGAGTGGTACAAATTCTGATTGAGGGATCTTGTTTCCCTAGGGTTTGATCAATTATTTAGTTTGGAGGAGGAAGTTAGAGGGTAACCACCCTCCTCCTGGTGCCACGAGAGAGAGTCATTCATTCACTCTATTCAACAAAGGAAGGATTTGCAACTCTCCAGGGTTAAATTCTCTCCCACAGTGGTCCTAGAACCCTTTAGTCTCTTTTCAAGTGTCACTAGCCTTACCTTTCCTTTCTCTGGTATGATGGTTTTATGAGTTTCCCATGTTCTATCTTTGACGATTTATTATTTTTTGTCTAGTGTAACAATTGATGCCCTGTGGGGTGATTGCAATTCACAGTGATGCGCCAATAGTTACTTAAATTTCTGTTACAACTTTTACTTTGAAACTTTTGCTAGATAATGTTACTGTGAATTTGGTTGCCCTTAGGTAATTCCTTTACAACTAAATGTTTTAATTATTATTTTGGCTTAATTGATGAATTATTTTGTAATTCTAAGGGAAAGGTTTATTCTATGGGCATTAATGTGGTGGTTTAAAAAGAGTGATTACCCTCTAAGTAATCCTTCTTTCTGTGGTTCATTTCTCTTGATTGTTACCTTTGGTTCAAGAATCGAATTAGTTGACCTAGCTTTACCTAGTTCCCTAATAGGTGAAACCCCTTGATGAAATCTTTAGTAATTTCCTATGGAGGTTTTAGTGATTTATTCCACCAAGTTTTCTTTCTAACACCTTGCCAGTGATTTCCTCCATTTGCGGCCGAAATTTTTCCCAGCTAGGGTTTTGTTCTTACATTGTAGATATTTAAATTCAGTACCAAGTTAGGGTTTGACAACTAATACCTCTAGGATTATGGATGTACACGTCTATATATAATTTTGATATTTTCAACTTAATTGGTCGACAACCATTATTCTTGTTGGGAATCATACATAGTATTGTTTGTCCCTACTCTATAGTATATATATTTTTTGTGTTTAGAAGGATAGTATGGATACCATATATTATGGGTCTAAAGCCCTTAAGAAAATAAAATATTTCATAGTCCTAGTATATGAGATATATGGCTATGACCTTTCTTTCTAATGTTATTTCTATTTTGTGTTGACTAGTCATTATCTAACCGTTGGACATAAGTTATCAGTTTCGTTAACCTTGTGTCAAAATACATTTGTGTTTGAATATTTTAAATGTGATAACTCTATTAAATATTATAGTTTTTGAAGGGTTTCTAGGCCGCTATAGTTCATGAGAGTTTTGCAAGGGTTGGAACAATTCAAATTGAAATTTCCATTTTAAAACACTATTATGCATTTGACCTTTATCTTTGTGATTCCATTATAGAAGGCATAATATGAAAATTTCCTTTGTATTAGGTTTCAACTTTACCCTACAAGGTCTCGGTCATCAAATCTTGCATACACATAGTTGTCAATTTTGGTTTGACTTGTTATTGGATGAATGTCCTTAAGAAGATCGTTACGTAATTACATTCTTTTTTTTCCCTTTCTGATTCTTAATTTAACTGTGTGCTTGGTTTTCTTAGGTATGGATATTGGGAATACTATTTGCATCATACGTAAACATAGTCTCTTAATTTATTCTAATATTATTTATACTCTAAAGTCATAAATAACCCCACGCTTCATTGTATTTGCTAATTCTTTGGCATATGGATCAATACAATAGCTTCTTTTCATTCTCTTTTAGGCTTAGAGTTAGAGTATTCCCAATTATATTTTCTTTACAAGCTTGGAGTGTTCTATGCAGATCTAGAAATAGACCCGTCTAATCTCTCTAGTCTTTCTTAATGATCTTAGGACTGCCTCTAGGCAACCTTTCTCACCCCGCTTGGCCTAGAGTCTAACCTAGACTCCCCCTTTTCTTTATTTACACAGATTATCACAATTCCTCAACCATTACGTAAATTAACTTAGTACTACATAATAGAGTTCTTCAAGAAATTACGGTCTCACATTATTGCATAGTCAAACTCTTTCCTTCTACAGAAAACACATATTCAACAAATAACTCACTTTATTTATAAATATGAACCTTTTCATTTAAATAAAAAAACACAACCAGAAAAAAATAATTTTACTTATCTTAACTGTAACTTTATGGTTCATCCATAAAACACCAGGGACCAAAGTGCTCCATCCAACCAGTGAGTATAGTGTCCAACACCCAAACTCCCTTTGAGCTAGTTAGCACTTCCATTACATTTTTCTTAGTAGTAACCTTTATAGGTCATTTCAAGACCTTTTCCTAATCCCGACTAAGCTTAGTCTGACATTTAATTGAGCACCAAGATTTAGTTTAGGGTTCCACTGACCTACTCGCTCAAGAAACCTTTATTGGCATCATCCTTCCTACCTCAACAATGTCTTGTTTTAGGTTCAAAGTTTATAGCTTTGTTTCCTCTCTTAGAAATCTTCCAATGAAGTACCATGTCATCAAGGTTGTATTAGATTTTCTTCCCTCTCACCCTCTTAGCTCCCTGGTCCCAATTGAGATTATTTATCTCTAGGGAGAGGAATAACTATCTTGTAACTGTTTGGTAAGTGAAACTCTCATTCAACACTCTTTCCCTTAGTTTTCTAGCTAATCATAGTTAATATTATTTATAAAAATTAAATAAAAATATTTATCATCCATGTTTGACCTTTCACATCACCCTCTATTTTATCAAATCATTTGTGGTAAAAAATATATTTATATCTTTTTACCGAGAGGTGTTACATATTCCCCCCCTTGAGTGAAACACCATCCTCGATGTTTTCTTCATCCTAAAAATAGGTTGGAATATCCATTGTGCATATAACTCTTCATCTTCCTAGGTTGGCTCTCTAGGCTAAAGCGCTTCCACTACACTTAACCTGACAACTGTTTGCATCTACATCATGATTCTTCTCTATCTGAGGATACACAAAGGCTCGACCATGTCTACTTTTTCTGGTTCATCCTACATCCATAATCATTATGGTTATTAGTTTCATCAAGATATATATATATATATATATATATTATATATATATATATATATATATATATAGATATATATAGTCTCTATATTCATTACAAACACCATCATGTGTTATTATTTATATACCCAACTAGGTCATCAAAATGCATCACAACCTAACTAGGGATGGTAACCTGCACTCAATAAGAGTTAGCAACATCATTGTAAACTCATCCTTATAAATTCTTGTATTTACCCAATGGCTATGTCAATCGATAAAAACCCCATCTTGTGGTTCCACTATAAATTCCAGATCATGGAAGTACTAATTCCATTGGCACCATGTACTTAGTGGTGGTAACATTTCTAAAAACCACTATTGTTCTTATCTTTTATGTTAGATTTCAATTAGTGTATTGTTGTACAAGGTAGTATCACTATGCTTTTATCTTAATTACAAATGTTATATATGCATTATTTATGCATGGAGTAAGGTTTAGAATAACTTCCTCTTCCTGCCATGTTTAAAGTGATTACATGGTTGCATACTTTGTTAAAGTAAACTTAATCATGCCCATCTTGGACTTCTTTGTTATTTTATTTATGCTCAATAGTCCATACTGTCATATCCTTCACTTCTAGCCCTTTGTCATAATCTATTGTAGGTTATTGATGAGGGTTATATGCAATTTGTTTTTTGTGTATAGTCATTGGGGTTTCTTTCCTATACACTCATTTTCAATTTGATTTAGCTTACAAAAAATAGGTTTATAGATGCACCGATGAACTATCTTATTTTATCCTTCCACGATATTGTTCTTATGTCATAAAATATTGCAATTCACTTAACTTGATCTAGGGAACCTGCGCATTGTTTTTTGTTCATTTTGAAACATCAACTCAATCAATATTAGTTAAATGTCACACAAATCCATGCCTCATGCAAATCCACGACCATTTCTCTCTCTCTCACACACACACACATATATATATATATACACCTGTTCGCATTGCCATGTACACGTGGCATCATACTCACTACACAAAAAAGCATGCACATCACATGTTCATAAATACATTATGCAACACTTCACACATTGCCTCACATATTTCCAAAGACCACACCATTTCTCTCATGTGAACCCGACCATACTGCCTCTTCCTGCGTAGAAAGAATTTTCCCTTTTTTTGTGTGAAAGTATAGCTTGTTTCCCACGGTCTGTGTATGTAGTCACATTTATACTCCAATGACCCTATGGCAACCATGATAAACATAATGTAACTTCTATTCATATATATATTTATCATATATTGTTCACAATACATAAGTATATATGAAATTCAAAGTCAGGGTTAAGATAATTTCCTCTTTCTATTTAATTGTCCATCATTTCAATGGACTCAACCAACCTACCTGGATGTCATATTATTGTTTCCATAATATTAGTCTTAAGAAATATCACCTTTCCCATGTTGCATAAAATTATCATTTTATAAAAAAAAATAGTACATTATCTCTTCTGATTTGACAACTCAGGTTTCATTCCCAACTCATCATCATTTTGCAGTTTCAATAATTTTCTTTTAATCAATTTAATTGTTGGAACTTTTGTTGTAACACGCAATTACCTTATTTCACATGCTTCCTTTCCTTGTGAATTTCACTAGCTATATTTGTTCCATCATTCTTAAAGGTATTCCAATATGAAAAATTGAGGTTTTATACTAGAAATAAATCAATTAGTGACAATCCACATTCAAGGAGATCATACTTTTTTTACTATATCCATTTTCTAGGGAACTCTATGATTACTTATTTCACTTTTTATCTATCCTCGAAGTTAAAATCATTCCTGATAGCCATGGGATTTTATTCAAAATCATAAGTTACAACTTTTAGCATACTTATATTTGCATTATGCTATATTTTATTCTACATAATATAGATTTTTCCATCCTCATTCCTTAGGGGATATTTTCATCCATTTTATTATGAATTTATACTCTTACGCTTGTAACTATATTGACTATTTCACTCATTATGTTAGTCATCTTTTTCCTCTATATCTGTTCATAACATATTTTGTGTTTCATTCAACAACATGCTATTTTACAACTTTTGACCTGTAAGGCCACGTGGACATCAATTTTATGCCAATATGAGAATAACTAATTTTCTTATTATATCATTCACATAATGATAATACTTGTAATCGTCATTTCATTTCTTTTTTTTTTCAATTTTCAAGGAATTTCCTTATCTTATTCCCACCATAGCTCGCAACCAATGATCTACCCTTTGGACACCATCCTAGCTCCATGATATTAATAAGCCATGACCAATCATTGGCAATTACTTAAACTCATCACCTTCACCTGCAGATATGATCTTTGTCCCTTGCTCAAGTGGAGATGGTTCTTGTTCATATGAATTATCCGTTGGTTGTTTAAATAAGTTTATTTTTCTTTATCTTATGATTTTCCTTCTTGTCCTTCCTAAGTGTGTCATTAAGACTAGATACATAAAGAAATATTAAAATAAATTAGTGTAACTATTCAAGGCACAATCTGGTGTAATACATTCATACTTAAAATCATCCAAAGATCACAGGAGATTTTACCTCACCAATTTTACAGTAGTACTTCTCGATGCATCTCGCACATGAGTTTCTCTCAATTCTCTTCTATTTGAGAAAACTGTTGGTTAAGGTGTCTCAAGATTACATGGGGCTCTTTTTTTCTTTTCTCTTTTGAACATCCAAACAAGAAATATTATGATTCATAATTAGGACACATACCATTCATCTATCATCATTTATCTCAAGGATTCTAATGATATCATAACCATCATGATGACATCTTTACGGTCCTTACGGAACCATAAGAATGGAAACACTAATTTTTTATATCTATATATATATATATAAAATAATATATTATATATATAATATATATCTATATTATATATATATATATTATATATATTATATATAATATATATTATATATATATATATATATATATATTATCATCATTTATCTCAAGGATCTAATGATATCATAACATCATGACACATCTTTACGGTCCTTACGGACCATAAGATGGAACCACTAATTTATATATATTATATATATATATATATATATATATATATATATATTTATATATTATATATATATATCTATATATAATATATATATAGATATAAAAGATAAGCTTAATCTCGAACCTTTGTGGGTTAAATTTTCTATCTAGAATAAAATTTGACATAAGTCTATCCTTTAATTCACAACCAACATTTTTTTCTTCGTGCTTATCCATAGTTTTATCCATACGCTATTGTTTTCTCACGGTTTGTTAACCCTCTTACATGCACTACTTGTTATTTATTAGATTTTCTGGTTATTTATCTACATAGTTCACTTTGCCATTTTCTATTATAATTGTTTTTTGGTTCCTAGATTAATATTTTATTTTAATAAGGGTGCCACCCATTGTCCATATTCCTTTCATGAGATTGGCTCTCCTTATGGTTACTTTGTTCTCCTATAGACAATTGTTTCCCTTCCAATATTATGTGGATAAACTCATTGATATATATAGAAATATTGCTTCCTTAATAAGCTCAACAATATTTACAAATTTTTACTGAGGGGTGTTGCATAGTTTAGGGACCCATAGAGTAGAAACTTAACAATCAATCAGAGCTCAAAGGGAAGCAAAGGGGTAACCCTAATCTCTTGCACTACCTAAGAATAATATTTGAAATGGGAAGTGGTTATCAAATAACTCCTTTAAACTTAAAATCCTTATCGAAATAGTACTAGTATCTCAGTAACTAAACTAAGCTAGCCTTAAAAATGACTAGTGAAGGGAGCCACTGAACCCTGCGAGGGTCACTAAACAAATTAGCTGATAAAATTGTTTAAAGAAAAAAGCAGTAGAAGAGAAATAAAAAATGTGTGGAAAAAAATATAAAGACAAGATTTACTCTATCACTGTATCTATTTGTTGGGAGACTTTTACAACTGAAGAACCACTAAATATGCATGCCCATCTACCCAGGTGTAAGAACACCAACATTTGGGTGTGTTGAATGAAAAGCTAAGAAACAAATAATGTTGGAGTAGAAAAAAGGTGAAACCCTAGTTGGAGAGCTCCATCGATGAAATCCAAATACCACAAAAATGGTAAAGGGAATGCGAACAAGGAAAGTGTGTAACCGTAACTACCGTTTGAAAGACTGCCACCATTCGAATGCCTAGAATAATCCTGGCTTTCTAATCTCTAACATAACATGTGATTGCACCTGAGCACCACATGGATGCAGATCCATTTAATATTTAGTTGTTTGAGGTGGAGTATTGGTATAACATGCCTATTCTAAATACCAAGTCATGAGGTTCAATATGTTTGCAATGTTAAAAAAAATATTAATAAAATGTCTTGTTGCATGAGGGGGTGCTAAAAACCTTAGCTAGGATGGGTGTTTAAACCATGTGTTCAACATATACTGTATAGGTAATTTAAGGTGATAAGGTGAAATAGTCACATTAGGACAATTTATTTATTGGAAAAATAAAGTGTTATAGAGAAATAGTGCAAAAGAACTCTGGTCATTCATGAAAATTAATTTATGATTTGGTAGAGGAATTACAACATCAAATGGTAATTCATAGCATAAATGTGACTAACTTATAGATGAAAATAAAATATGTGCAAATATTAACATTTAAGATAAAAATAGTAGGCCTAGTAGTAAATTAAACAAAAAAACAATTATTATGGAAATTTTGTAGATTTGAACGAACATTACATATGGTGTCAAAGTTGTAGGTTACAACAATGATAACTATGAGTTTTTCATAGCTAGAGTTGAACCTCATAAATGTTTCTTACATGATGAGGAACAAAATAAAATTTTCTTTTACACAGTGAGGGAAAAGTCAAGCAAAGGAGTATTGTGCTATAAGTAATTGCTATGATTTTACTAAGTGGATAAGTTTGTAAAGATAATAACTGATTATCACTGGAATGCCCCTAACTATAGGAATAGGTATGTTAGGCATCCAAGAGTGTAAGTAGTATTATGATAAATCAATTGAGTAGTAATATATTCTATAACTAGTGATCTCTATGCCATCATTGTTTGTATATTGAGTAGACAATGAAGATAATAATATATGAAATATAGAAAGACTCCTACATAGCCCAACCAAGAAATACATATAGGAGTAAATGTGTAAGGTAAAAAAATTGTAGAGTTAGCTATCTTACTCTGTTAAGGAGTCAGTAAAAGTAGATGGACATGCTCAGGACATAAAGTGGGATATTTTCATATGAAATTTGTCATGATGTCTGAAATTACCTCTATGTTGGTTACCTATTAGTGTGGAAGGAGATGGCATATGTTGATGGAGTTGTGGATGTTGTGTATTATGTACTTGCACAAAAATAATTTTTCTACATAACTTACAAGAATGATATGCATATATGTCTTATATTGGATATATACTATAGTATGTCTCGAAGGAATGGAGGAAAATCTTAAGAAGGAAATATTGGTATTAAAGTGTGAAATTCCCAATTATTACATTAAATACGCTTGGAGAATATTTATAGAACTTTATGAGTACATGTATTCCATGACTACCTCTTCACGGAAGTCCTACTTAGAAGGGGCTTCCAAGTGCTGGATTTTGACTAAATGGTTTAGAGTGGAGAGAAAAATAAGGAGATAAAAAGGATGAGGGAAATACTTACTGGAAAAATAAAAACTCAAATGGAAGCATAAACTTGTATGTTCTTTACTAAGGATTAATAAGAAGTAATCTAAAAAGGGATAGAGCATACAACAATGCTATGAAACACAAAGAGTTTCTAAATTAAAACATATATAAGATAGCAATTAGCTAAAGTAAGTATGTATATTTCAAGTGAAAAATATATTGAGAAAAACTATGGAATTAGAACGATTTACAATATTGCATGATGATATATTTAGGAGTTTAGTTAAAACAAAAACCAACCATATATACTAAAAAGGTTTGGAAACCTTTTCTATAAATAATCTGGGTTGAGATCTATGACTAAGTTGAAAGAAAAATTAAAGTATGTACATAGAATAAAGTATATAAAAGACATTATTAAGGTATGCATATACCAACAGAAAGCATGACTAGAGGAAGAGTTGAGAACCCTGTGCTATACAAAAAAAATATGATGTACTAAAAAAGAGTTTGTCTGGGTGTTGTGGCTAGAATCAACCTCCTAGAGACAACCCCCAGGTTGGAGGAAAAATCAGTGCTGAGGACATCCTAGATGAGTTCCTGTAGGGTTTGAAAGAACTATCACACACACTTAATATTTAGTATGTCATATAATAGAGGTGAGTCAGAACCCTCCTCTAGAGGAAATGCATAAAAATCAGATAAAAATCAACTCAAAGAAACATCAATACAAATATACAGTGGCGTTCAACACCTGGGTCTGCAATTTAATAAGTCATTGTAGTATATGGAATAGAAGAATTCAATAAGGAGGAAATTCAATATACAGGTATTTTCTTTAAGAATCCTATGCAAAAAAAATCAGAGTGAAGCGGACTAAGAAGAGATGGAGGACAAGATGCAAAGATACATAGTGTGCACTTTAAGGATTTAATTTCCATGTCCATACAGGCATTATGCATCAATATTTGACTTCAACGAATCCATACATTCATGAGAAAAACATCCAGCAGCTACTTATAATATAATCTGAGAGGAAAATGGAAACACACATGAAAGAAACATAGCAAGAACACATATTACAAACTCAGGTGATCTGTAATCGCCAAAAATTTCTATTAATCTTCAACAGAGCAATAATACATCAATCATGCACAACACTTCTCTATTATAAATCCAAAAAATTATAAAAGTTTTGAACCTTCTTAAAATGTCATATCATTGTATTTATAGGGCCTCTGAAGGAGAACCCTTTACAAAAATATTATTTCTTGATTTTTTAATTTTTTTTTAACAAGATCGGTTACATGATATATTACCAAAAAAGGATGTAGAGAAAGCTCCAATTACATTTAGCTATTTTGCAATAGTAGACTAACCAGCGAGATGAGATCACAGTCCCTTCTCCTGTGCTTAATTTCCAAACTTCATAGATTTTTTTAACTATTCTAGGATACTGCCAGATGTATTGACCTACTAAGAAAACAAATTTACATAACATAATTTCTCATTGGGTTTATGGCTTGTTGACTGAGTATTCTTGGGTTGCTTCATTCATGTTGTTGTTGTTGGCTGAGTTTTTTTCCTTCACTACTCATATTGTTGCTCTTGTAGTATTCTACTGCTTCCTACAGATGTTTGCACTTGATTTTCAGATCCTTTATCTCATGCTGTTGCAATGCCATATTTTGCTTCTGAAAGTTGTACTCCATTCTCATTTCACTTCTTAGATATTTGAGAGACTTCTGCAGCTAATGTATCATGACCTTGTTTCATTTGCATGCTGGACATGAGTCGTTCCTGGCTGCCTTCTAAGTGGGGTTAATCTCCATTTGACTACTGTTTCCCCTTGCTTTGTTGTAGCTGCCTGTGCTCCCTTGATCCATCATTGTTCTGATTTGATGGCATGTGCTCCGTTGATCCATCATTGTTCCGATTTGATGGCCTGTGCTCTAAAAATCTTGATTAGCTGTGGGTATTTCCATTGAGCTAGATAATATGAGAGAGGGCTTGTATTTATGAAGAGGGGGATGAAAATTGTAGCGAAATTTATAACTCTACAATAAGAGTTGGATGAGGGTAGGTAATAGCTTGATCAAATAAAAAGGATGTCTATTGAATAAAGTTTGCAAGAGGACAAGGAGCAGTCGCGTAGTTGAGAAGGAAAGTTGGTGAGCAAGAGAATTGCATGAGGGAGGGAGGCTGAGAAGGGGCTGCATGGAGATGGCAGTTGAGCACGACAGCGTGGAGGAATGGGAGCTAGGGAGGGGGCTGCGTAGAGAAAAATGATACTGTACAGAGAGCAGGGGGCCACGTGGAGACGTGAGGGAGGGTGCATGGATGCTTGAGGGAGCACAACAAATTGCGTGAGGGAGGGATGTTGGGCAGGGGTTGCATGGAGGGAGGCAACTGAGCAAGATAGCGAGGAATGGGAGTTGGGGAGGGGACTTTGCAGAGAGCAAGGGACCACATGGAAGTGAGAGGGAGGGGACTGCGTGGGTGAGTGAGGGAGTTGTTCTTTGATGCAAACCTAGAAGCATTGAGGGGAGCTGAATCCTCAGGCCAATGATAATTTGCACTGTGCGCGCTTTTTTTAAAGCTTCTGCTTTGCATGCTTGCCTCCAAGCGTGTGGTTGTAGCGGTCCCCCATGCGTTGGAGATGAGAGCTGTCTCTTGCACAATTTTTCCTTTTCTGGCTCGGTTTTCTTCTGAGCTGAGCTTTGCTTATGCATGGGATTTTTGACTTTGATTGAAGTTTCTAAAGATGATATTTTGTATTTCCATTTTTCCTTGCTTTTTCCTCTGTCTTTCCATGTTTTTCTGGGATTTTTTTGGGTTGTCACTTTTTTTTATTTTCTTTGTTTTTTGTTTTTTTATTTTTTCCATAATTTGTCTTGCTTTGTCCCTTTTTCCCCAGTACATTAATATTTTCAAATTCATTTTGATCTTATGGCACAGAGTGTTGGTATTCCTCATTATTCTCCCGGACTCTTCCTTCATTCATCTCCACTGCTTGATTTGCATGAAAATCCTCCTGCTAATTGTGAAGTCTCAGTATATGTTTGAAAGTTACACTACCAGAGTCTTCTAGATTCCTTCTTATTCTTTTGATAATTCTACTCATAAACTCATTACTTGGACTTTTGGTTCGATTCATTGCGTCAATTATGATGGCCGAATCTCCCAAAATTATTGTATTTTGGATACCTCTTTTTTTAATTATTTTTGTCCCCATGAACAAGCTATACGCTTCGGCCTTATTATTTGAAATTTGTCCCAATCCCCATTCATATGTGACAATTTTTTTCCCACTTGGATAAAAAGTTATCCCGCCGGCTCCTGCCTTTCCAGGATTATTCTTGGAGGCTCCATCAAATTGCAAACAATACCTATTTTGCTGTCTTTTCCAAATTTCAATTTCTTATAATTGTGACTTTCTTCTTTTTTTCATATGGGTAGGCTTTCTCCAGATTTTTGAGGAATTCTGACATTGGTTTACCATAGTCTATATTTACTTCCAGCAGGTTCAAGAACTGCTTCCAACATTCTCTTGAGAATTTACAGTCCTAAAATAAGTGTTGAATGGTTTCTTCTACCTACTGGCATAATGGGCATCTTGATGGCCCATGGAATCCTCTTTTTTTAAGGTTTTCGCCAGTCAGGATATTTCCTTTTAATAGGGTCCAAATGAAAATTTTTATTTTAGGCAAACTTTCTGATTTCCATGCTATTTTCCATGGTTCCCATTCTTGCTCTTTGGTTTGATCTTGAAGAATTTTATATCCAGTTTTGATTGTATGTTGCCCATTACTTGGGTCCCAGAGATAATTGTCTTCCTTGTCACGATGAATTGGTGCTACCCCCTTTAGATGCTGCTTGAGTTTATTCCATTGTCCTTCCATGTTTGCTGGGATTGCTTGCCTTTTCCATTCCTTTCATTCCTTCTAATTCCAAAGGGAGATTGAATGTAAGGTATTAAAGCCTTTCCCTCTCATCCACTCTTGAATGCCATCTATTTCCGGGTGATCCTGTAATGGGTCTTTTCCCATGACTCTGTCTTCCCATATCAAGATTTTTTGTCCATTCCCAGGAGTTTTGGAGATGTGGCTGCCCATTATTGGAATGACTCTTTTGACTAGTTTCCATACTTGGGTGCTTTGTCTTATTGGGATGTTCCCATTCAGCAGATTCTCCTTGGAGCCATTTAGATATTTGTTTATGAGGGCTTTTTTCCACCAGCTCTCGTTACCTGTTATGAGTCTCTAAACAATTTTCATTCCCAGGGCTGCACTCATGAGCCTAGGCAGCCGAATGGACAAGCCTCCTTGTTCATATGGTAGCACTAATTGTTCCCACTTTAACAAACTAAACCTTTTTTTTTCCTAATTCCCTCCCTGCCAGAGAAAACTTCTTAGAATTAATTCCATCTACTTGTGGGTACTTGCTGGTGCCATGATTAGAGCATATTGGTAGCAGTAAGGAGAGCTTTAATTAATATCCCCCTTCCAGCCATATTTAACCACATCATTCCCCAGTTCTTTATCCTGTCTTGCATTTTCCCAATTTGTTTTGTCCATATTTCTGCCTTCATGATCTCTTTTGATATTGGTAATCCTAGATAGAGAAAGTGATTCCAACTTTCCTGTGCTGGGATTTCGATGATTTGGGAAATTCTTTGCATAGTTTGTGGTGGAATGTTCCACCCATAGATCCTGCATTTTATATTGTTCAAAAGTCCACCTCACACCTACATAAATGCATCCATTATTTTTTTGAATCTTCTCGTTATTATTGTTGATGCTCCTCCCATCAACAATGTATCATTTGCAAACAGGGAGTGATTTATGGTCTTTATTCCTTTTTTTATTCTCAGTCTTGTGATAGTTCTTTCTTTCCTATGAGTTACCAATGCTCTACTAAGAGTTTCTGCCATTATTATATACAGAAATGGTGATAGAGGGCACCATTTCCTGAGGCCTCTTGTGCTTTGAAAAAATTCACTGGGTCTTCCATTGATGAGGGGGGCTATCGAGGGAGTGGATATGCATTCTTCTATCACTTCTATTATTTCTTTTGAGAAGCCCAGTTTCTGAAGTACAACCAGTAGATATGAGTGGTTGACTCTATCAAAAGCGTTTGCCATATCTAGTTTGATTATCATACCTTTTTCTTGCTTTAAGATACTGGAGTGGACAACTTCTTGAGCTATGATGACATTGTCAATGACTTGTCTGTTTGGGACAAACCCTCCTTGGTTTTCTGAGATGATTAAGTGCAACACTTTCTTTATTCTGTTTGCCAAAATTTTTGTTATTATCTTGTAGGAGGAATTGCACAGAGAAATGGGCTGGAACCTGTTGAAGGTGGATGGATTTGCTTCCTTCGGAACCAGAGCAAGATAGGATGAACTTGTGTGGCCTCCCATTTTTTTTTTCTAAACATTCTTTTCCATTCTTAAGAAATCCTTCTGATTGTCTACCAATGATTTCTGTATATGGCTATTGTGAATCCGTCTAGCTCGGGTGCTTTGTCCGGATGCAGGCTCCAAATGGCCTCCACAATTTCTTCTTCTGTGAGGTCCTTACACATGTATTTGTTTTTTCCTTTTTTTATTTTCTTCTTTGTGTGCTGCAAAATTTATTCATATTTGCTAACAGTAAGGTTTTGAAGTGCTTGTGGGCTACTTTTTTTATTTCTTCCGGTCCTTTGATTTCTTGATTTTCCACTTGTCTTTTTTCGATTTGGTTTATAGCTCTTCTGATTTTCATACTGTTATGAAAAAAGGACATATTCTTATCCCATGCCTTGAGCAAGAGGATTCTAGATTTCAGTCTAGCCTCTTCCTCCTCTTTCCTATTTTCCCTATATATCTCCTAGAAAATTTCTTTCTCTTTAAGGTAGTCTTGCTTGCTTTCTTCTTTACATTCTTTTTCAGCCTACATGTTGTCCATTTTTTGTTGTAGCTTTTTTTCTTTTCCTTTTTTTTTTTATTTATTTCATTTAACCTTGCCCATTCCTTTAGCTTGGTTCTTACACTTTTTAATTTTGTCTCCCATATGTACTGTGGTGAGCCTGATATTCTTGGTGCCCATGCTGCTTTAACTAATTTGCTGATTTCTATGCTGCTGTCCCAGATTGAGCTGTACCTGAATGGGAATGGGCCTTGGTTTTCCATTTTTCCCATTTCTATTACAACCGAATTATGATCGGAAGCTGTGGTGTGAATGATTTTGGATTTGATAGAGTTGTACAATGCTGCTATGTTGTCTTGAATCAAGACTATGTCCATTCTTTCTTTTATGTTACTTTTACCCACTCTCTTGTTATTCCAGGTATATTTTCCATTGTTTGGAGGAATTTCCAAAAGGCTATACTGTTCCATTATTTTTTATAAAGAGTTCTTGGATGGATATGCTTGAAAGTTTCCTCCAAACTTTTCCTCTATACTTCTAACTAGATTTAAATATCCTCCTAAAATTATTTTTCCAACTTGTGTTTCTTG
Organism: Pinus taeda; assembly: GCA_000404065.3. Lineage (NCBI taxonomy): Eukaryota > Viridiplantae > Streptophyta > Pinopsida > Pinales > Pinaceae > Pinus > Pinus taeda. Next base: position 14,949 of record APFE030432157.1, on the reverse strand, counting down.
TAATACTTCCTTTATTGTTGCCTAACACTGTTCTTTCTCCTTATAGTGGTTGGGGGCATATATATTTATCACCCTGTATTTCTCTTCTGTGTTAGTCCTCCTAAGATCCGTTAAAATCCAATGTTTCCCTATTTTTTCCCCATTAATTCCCACCTTCCTTTTTTCCAGATTGTGCATATGCCTCCTGATGCTCTAGTTGCCTGGATTGCTTCCCCTTCATATTGCTTGCATTTTTTTAAGATTTTCCGATTCTTGGTTGTTTGCTTTTGTCTCCTGGATCACCAGGATATCTGGGTTCTCTTTTGTCAAAATATCTCTTGTTACATTTTCCTTAATAGGTGAGCCCATTCCTCTGTAGTTCTAGGAGACTATTATCATTATTTAATTGTTGGGTGGTGCATGGCTCCTTTCCCCTTATGCTGGATTTTATCCATATTTCTTTTACTTTTCCCTAGATAAGTGTCCATGGGCTGTTGTGTTCCTAGGGCCATTTCTTTTGCTACTGCTTCATCCCTTACTTATTTATTTGTCTTTCTTCCAACTTTTTTTGGTTTTCTGCATTTGGGAATGCTTATTTAGCTTGTTTTCTGGTTAATATCCTATCTACTGAGGGAGGGGGAGAGAGGTGAATTGAGTCTCCAGGGGAGAGGGGGGATCACTGGGTGATTAGAGAGCGTGGGGTTCTAGATCTAGATCTAGATCTAGATTTGGCTCCAAGGGATGGGGGGTCTGATGTGAGCAGAGGATCAAAGGGGTTTTGGCTAGCTAAGTTTGGTTTTGGCGAGAGGGAGAGGGCTTCAGCAGATTGTGAGGGCTGAGAGGAGAGCTAGATTGGTTGTTTGCTGGCTATCTTCTTTCGTTTGACTTGTGCCCATTTATTTTCTGGATCCTCAATCTTTTCACTTTCATTTTCTCTATTTTTTGTACATCTATTTTCAAAATGACCGTATTCATGACATACCTTACATTTGAAGCGGATTTTCTCATAGTCCAACTGTTGTATGTGTGTCTGCCGATCCACTTTTATTTTGATAGCTTCAGGGAGACCTTTGCCTAGATCCATTTCCACGCAGATTCGGGCACATGCATGCATGTTTTCTTTAGGCTCACATCTATCTATGTATTTCCCAGCTGCAATTTCCTATTGCTTTGACTGAATCATCTCCCCAACAGTGGAGAGGCAGATGCAACAATCTTACCCATACTGGAACAACATTTGGGACATCCATTTCTTTGTCAAAGTCTGGTGTCCATCTGTTCAAATACAGTCCCCTTGTTTCCATAAAATATGGACCGTTCCTGAATATCAGATCTCGGTCCTCTTTGGTTTCAAAGTGGAAGGTGTAGTAACCTCTACCACAGAATCTGATTGAGATCTTCCCAGATATTGCTACTGTCTAGTTTCTTTCTACCCACTTTTGCACAGTCTTGGGTGATGGCCACAACCCAGTAAACTACCCTACTAACCCTGATTCTGCCAGGGAGAGTGCTACCTTTCTTGGGAGTGTTGGAGGGAGAGATATTTCTGGTATTTCTTCCATTTTTACAAACTTTGAAACTGACAGTCTGTTCTTTGCTGGACCCATTGCAAAGATGAGGGAAGCTAAAGCTTTTTCTGTTACTTCTGATTCTTGTTGGTGATCTGTGTGATGATGATCTTTCTCTTCCGGTGGATCCATATTGCTCAAACCCCAGGAGCAGGAGGTCGCTGAGGGCCAATATGATCTAGGGCAGTATCTGCCTGCCGAAAACTATAGTTTTGAACTCGCCTTCCTCTTTTTTCCATTCTGACCTTAGTAGCAAGGGCCACTGAGGTGCAGCAAATGCTGCTTCGTGCTGGGAGCTGTAGCAGTAGCTAGGGCTGCTTGCTATCCTTAGTTGCTCTCCTTGCCTTCTCTAATCACCATATGTTATTATTTCTTGATTTTATTACAGAGAGTCATCATGTCAAAATTAACCATGCTCTGCAGCACAACTATTTGTAACAGAAAACGTAACTGACTGAGGAATAAAATATTTACATATAAGTAAAAATAACAGTGTTATGATTGACAAAATCTACAATATATTAAGTTTTTCCTAGCAGGAGGTGGAGGCCGCATAATGGGGTCAATGATCTAGAGCACGGGTGGGTTAATGAACTGTTGACATCTTTGACACAACACCAGATTTAGGTTAGGAGACTGGAAGAAAAACCGATGTGAGATCTTAAGATTTGTTAAGTTTGAATAGGCCAGCCTAGTCCTGAATAACATTTTTACCAAACCAAGCAACTAGAATTCCTTATTGAGATAACTTGCCATTGTTCTACCCTTTAAAGTGGAAATCCTCTCGTGCGAGGAGTTCACTATGCTTTGGCCTCTACCAGTTGATGTTTGTGTTGATCCCAAGTGTTTAGTGCACCCAATTCCCAACAACTAGGAAATCTTGCCTTATCCATGATTCAAATTCCTCATTGAAAGCATCTATCTTTCTTGTCACTACCCCCAAACGTTCCTTGTCTTTGACTCTAGCTTATTGCTTTCGAATCACCTTAGGGTTCCCCATGATGACCGCCACTTTGTCTACCACATCAGTAGGCCTCATTTCACTGAGTGACCTCTCATTTACAAACTTGATGAACTTTTGTGCAATCTAGGAATTATTTACTCTGTCCTCCTTAGCTGATAAGATGGAGTAATCAAAGTCTTTGACCACCACTCTATGCTCATGCATCATGGTTATAAATTCCTAGTTCCTCCCTATTTCTTCGATAATTTCATCCCACACTAGTTGTTTAGCCTGTAACAATGACATGTACCCTTTCATATTACTCTTTATCTCCAAGATCTATTGTTTAGCTTCCTGGAGGCCCTTGATGAGGATCTCAACATTAGTCACATTGACCTCTACTTTTTTCTCTTTCTGGGCTAAGCTTTTTTGGGTAGCCTCTAGATCTCTACGTACCTTTTTTAGTTCCCCTTTTGAAAGCTGACCTTTAGTAAGGGTCTTAATAAATTGTTCAATAGGGTTTTAGTTCCCCTTTTGAAATCTGACCTTTAGTAAGGGTCTTAATAAATTGTTCAATAGGGTTTTAGAGATCCTTGGGAATGATGATTGCACATATATGTGAGTCAATATTCTAATAAAACTAAACTATCTATTGCTTGAGAGTTACAACCTCATTATTCCTATCAATGATCTCATTGGCTAGGATCTATTTTTCTTCTTCAACCTACGTTATCTCCTTGGATTAGAAATATTTGTTTCCTAGCATATTTAGCTTATGCCTTAGCTCCTGAATATTTTTTTGAGAACTCTTGAGTAGAGTCTCAATAATCCGGAACATGAATCTACAAAAAACTACCACAGAGGCTTGAAATCCAACAGAGTCTCAATAACTGACCTGTCCTCAGGATTCACCCCAAGATTTACCACTAGCTCCTTGAAGCTTTTATTTTGTATGTGAAGGGATTGAGAGTTGGATTTCTCTTGCTTTAACCTATTTGCAGCATTTTCTAGTAGTGTTTCTACCTTGTTGATGGTCAAGTCATTCTTATTTAGCTCACTGTACAACATTTCCCCAACCTACCTATGGAAATTGATTTTGTCTGGGAGGGGAACACTTCCCAAATCCAAAGATACATCCAAGGTTTTTAATTGTGATCCTGAAGGTAGAGACCATAGGGGCTTCACTCAATGAACCTCTGACATTGCGCGTTTGTTCACGACATACTAAACAATACCCTTAATTTGACTACATATTGGAAAATACCTCTAAAAATCACACTAATTAATGCCCTACCAATACAAACCCAATACACCTTCCCAATTAAAAAAACCCCTACACTAGATATTGTAGGTACCGATTTTTTCATTATCATTTTTTATACCCCTTTATATTTTTTCATTAACTTTGAGCTCCATTTTTTATACCTTCCAATATAAAAACCCTTTACCCCCTATTATATGCTCAATATATTATGTCATTTTTTCCTCAATATAAATCCACCAATATGAATGCACATGGTATGGTATTTCTCCCCCAGTGAAGTCCCCATGGTAAAGACTAGGCTCAAGGATGTTGCAAGGATAATTTCATTTGGTTCCTTTCCAAATCCATTGTAGTCAGTAGCCTAGTGTGATGTGGAGCTAAATGAGATGCCATTGGCTATTGCATCTTCTCCCTCACTTTATTATTGCTTTCTTCAATATCCTTTCTAGCAGGCCAGCTTGATCCTATGACAGATATACTAGTTGTTGTACCTATAACAACTACTTGTGAAGAAGATGAGGTAGCGGACTGTGACAGATCTTCCAATGAGACATGAAAACCTGGTTGGTCTGGGCCTATCTCCACTATCCTAGTTTCCAATTCTTCTTCCTTTGTTACTGGAGTCTTAGACCTTTTAGATGAGGATGCATCTACCATCTCTGTATCTTCAATGTGGCCCACGGGCCTATTTTGTGCCTTGTCTTTAGGTGCCATAGTCTCAATATGCATCTTTGAATCAAGAGGACATGATTCACTGTTAGCTTTCCATTCCACTTTAGGTTTAGACTCATGTAAATAAGTCGAAGCCTTTATTTTTTCTCTCCTTTGGGCAATGGCACCATGAGGGTCATAGTGCCAGATCTCTCCTAAGCCAAATTCCATCTCTTCGAGAAAGGCCTCGATTGCCTTGAAAGCCTTCTTGGCATTAACATTGAAAGTCCCCATAGGAATTCCCAATTTGAACATATGTCCCTTCTTTGCAGGGACAAAATGGAGTTGATATGTGGATATACTTTGCCTAATGAATTCTAAAGAAAATATTCTCATAGGCATGAAAACAGGTAGGTGGTAGGGGGAATCTCACACCCATAAATTTTAATCTCTATGTGGTTTTCAAACAAATACCAGTCCCCTACCCTGGTGTCTTTGTTGAGCTGGAGGAGTTCTTTTTGCAAGGGGAGAACCCTGGGAAGAGACACAACATGAATGATCCTATATGCAATGGCCATATAGGTGGAGATGAACTGCGAATAATTCTCAGAGTGGTATTTTTCTAACAACAACATCCCAATGAAAAGCTAAGTTTCTCCTCTAATCCTTAGAGAATAAGTTCAGGCCCAGATAGTCAAATTCCTCATTATCAGAGTACATAAAAAGATAAAACAATGAGGAGTAGTATCTAAAGCATGAAGTGGCGGGGAAGTGATGCATTTGGAATATGATGAGTTCACACAAGTAAGCTAGGATGTTAAGTACATAACTAGGTTGTAGCATTTGATTAAGGAAGCCGAACGTGGCTTTGTGGGTTATTTTGGCATCCTCCTCTCCCAGCAGGTGAGTAATGATGGACAAGATAGGTTGGAGAGGATCTATATCGATGGTGATGGGGAAGTTGTCAGCAATATAAAAGGGTTCTAGCCCATGAGCTAGGATCATTTGTATAAAGGGTTGCTTCTCAGTGGCTGGGAGAGTAGAAAAATAATACATTAGGGTGGTGTCAGTGAAATTTAGAAGGTCAGGGGGAGAAGAGTACACCAATGCTTTCTAAATTAACTCTGTGGTGATTTCTAGGATTTTGACCCCTTAGGAGGAAATGAAGTAGTTCTTCTTGTCGATATAGGCTACTTCTAGCTAGGAGACAAACTCTGGGAAGTAATGCACAGAGGGTGAAATCTTGTAGTATAGCCCTGGGTCCACTGCTCTGAAAGGGTCCTCCCCCTTGATATAATTTCAAACATGTCAAATCAGAGGTCGACAAAGTTGTAGGAGTAGAACGAGTCTATGATTTGTGCTTCTAGGTCCATGAGGGGGTTAAGGCTTGACAAAGGTTTAGGTTCATAGGCTTTTCAGGACTTTGAGGCTGTCATTTTCGGATTTAAACAATTAATCAACAAAAATTATGGAGTACAGGGGAGCAGGTTACCTGGTCACCGCAGAGGAGGCCGAAAAGGACAATGGGATGAATTGTTGGGACGACAAGGTGTGAAAACGACATTCTTTGCGAGCTATAGGTGGGAGGAGCACTGAGAAGTAATGACGAAATTAAAAAAATTTGAACGGAGGAATCCTTTTTATAAACAGTGGGGTCCAATGATTGAATGATGTCAGGATGACATGATAGAGTGTGGACTTGTCTCATGACAGGAATCGATGATGGTGGGTGGAGTGGCAGACATGAGCAGGAGGGGGGGTAGAATATGGGTTACCATTAGAATTTGTAAATTATGCCTTTTTCATGAATCATAGTGCTAGTAGGTGAAATCTATCAGCTAACGTGGTCCCCACCCTATTTTAGAGGTTGAACAACGAGAGTAAAAACCTCCCCTCTACCCCCGAGAATTAATCTCAACTGTCAGCTCCAAAGTTGAATAGTCAACTCTGGAGGGGCGAAGAATTTTATCATCCAAGGAAGTAGTCCCTTGGGACTGCTTCTAGAAAGGGGCAAGGCAGAGATGAGTGACGATCCGCCTATAAGCTACGTCATTTTTAACCGTGACTTTATTTCAAGGTCCGATAAGAGACTTTGGAGCCTTTCATTTTCTACCATGTGTCACAGGGGGAAAGAGAGAGAAGGATGATTTTTTGGCCTCTAAATGATCATGTTTTTCCTTTGATTTGAAGTCTACCCCCTTGCGTTTTGGTATTTAAGCTCTTCCTAGGTTTCCCTTTTCAAACATGAAATATACTACCTTTCCTTATGAAAAATAGGGCCTCTTAAGCATGAATTACAAATAGAGGTAGAGTAGGTGACAACATCAGCTCCAACGGGGAGAATTTATTGCAAGAAATGCATTGAGAAACTATAGATTAATGTCTTCTCTCCTTTTGGCATGGAGTCATATTATTCTGGTACATAAAAGAAAAAAGAAAAATATATAAAGAACTAAAAGTATTACAGATATTTTATACTGGTGCACCAATATGTACAATGGGTGAAAAATGAAACTCTTAGTGCTGGAAGTAAAGCTTGAGGAATTGCCCATTTATAGGCAACTCAAGCACTTCATCCTACAAGTTTTCAAGCAAGAAAGTATTGTTTCCCTTTGCCTCATCACTTTAAAGGTCCAAACCATGAGGGATCAAATTTTCCATGTTTCCCTTTGTCTTCCCTTCTTACATCCCACCTAAGCACCACATCTGTAGGTTGTAGTAGTCTGTCCTTGGCCCTTCTATAAAAAATATACTTCATATTTTCTTGGTATTTGACGAAGTTCTAAGTCACTTCTCCCCTATTTTCTTGAAGTTCCACAAGCTGATTGATTCTCCTAGTTAAATAATTGGGCTCTTCCTCATCATCTTGTAGTAGTTTAGCCATTGACATTGCTAGTTGCATGGGAAAAATGATAGCTTTCCCATACCCTAATTGAAATCAAGACTTACTGGTCAACCTCTTAGTTGTGACTTTGTTTTCCCATAAGAAAAACTTCAGTTGTGAATCTCAGTTTTTCTGATCTCTGATATGGTCATTTTCAGGATTCTCACAAGAGTTTTGTTGGAGGATTTGGCCAATCCGTTCCCCTATGGGTAAGAGGTAGTAGAGTAACCTACAAGGATTTTGTATTTCTATTATAAGATCAACAACTTGGCAAATTTGAACACTTGGGCATTATCTATAATTATCTTCCTTGGACACCCAAATCTGGCCATAATGTTCTCTTCAAGGAATTTTATGACAACTACATGAGCTGGGTTCTTGGCTGGAATGACCTCCACCCACTTAGTGAAATATTCAGTTGTAGTGAGAATCCATTTTTGTTGACTACTGGATGGTGGGTGCACTTCTCCAATAAAGTCCAACCCCCACTGTTTAAAAGGTTCTTCCACAAATACATGGATCAAGGGGAAAGGAGCCAATCTCTATTTTTCAGCAAACCTTTGGCACTTTTCATAGGCTCTGACATAAGAGTAGACTTCATTAAACATTTTGGGCCAATAAAAACCTTCCTTGAGGATTTTATTTGTTGTATCTTTCCAACTATAGTGCCCCTCACAAGTGCAACCATGAAATTCATCCATTACTTTGTAAATCTCTTATTCGACTAGGCACAATAGTGAAACACCTAGAGGGTCCCTCCAGTACAACTGGCCACTTGAAGTGACAAATATTTGGGCTTGCAACCTCAAGGAACGCTAGTTACCCTTGTCAAAATTTATTAGGAATCTTAGGAACATTAAGTAATGAACTATGTTCTTGTACTAGTGGGATATGGTAAATTTCATTTGGATTTCTAGGGTTGGGCTCTCGACCCCTCATTGCACCTCTTCACCTGTTTTTTTATTTTCTCTCTCTAATAACATATTAATTCCTAATGCTTTGCAATTAGAATTAGACATCATCTTGGCTAGCCCTTGTCCCTTTATCAACTTAGTGTATTTCAAAGTCATATTCTAGGATCTTGGAAATCCATCTGTACCTCATGCCTTCATTATCTTCTTGCACAAGAATATATTTCACAAAGTGGTGAGCTCCAGTATTGTAGCAATAATGCTACAACTCTTGGGGCTTCCTGTCTCTCATTTTATCAACCCAGTAGTTCGTACAAACTTGGAAGCGACGGTGTTGTATGCACAAGTACTAGCTCTTGTCGCAGCTGTCACTTGGTCAGCTGGCACAAGTCCGCTAGGGCTCAAGCCAACTTCTATAGGCTCACAGAAGAAGCTTTATCAATGATGGACGAAAGCTAGCTCAAAGGAGACTAATCTACTTGACAAAAATGACTGAAAGCAAATCAAAGCATGTATCCCTAGGAAACCCTAATTCGACTAGTCTAACTTCTATAATGCAAAGAACGTGAAGGAAACTTCTACCAATGCTGCTATTATCTCTAATAAGTGAAAATGCATGGATCTAAACTGCTTGCATCATAAAAGACATGTTTTTGTATTTTTCCTTTAAGTGGGTGGGATGATTGTGATTTTGTGCTTATTAGGGTTTGGTTGTGCAGATGTGATGGAGAAGGAAGGAAAGCGTGGGACAGGTTGGGGAGGCTAGGTGAGGTCCCTATGGACCCTTAGCATCCATCCACAGAGGTTTTCCACATTCATAAGCTCAGCAACCGAGTGAATGGCCTCCTACAGGATGTCTGCAGGGGATCCTACAGGATACTTAGAGGTTTCTACAGGATGTCTCTAAATTGCTACAGGATGACCTACCGTGGAGGTTTGAAGTGATGGAGGAGTGATGGAATGGTAGGGAGAGATATGTGAGGTAGGGATAAGGATAGTGATGGCTCAGAAGTGAAAGAATGAGATGGGAAATGGGTGTAGGGAGTATGTTGGAGGTAAAGGGTGATGTCAATGAAAGGTTGGGAAATGAAGCTACGTGAGGAATGGAAGACAGAACGAAGTGAAGGTCGAGGAGATATGCTTGCATGCATGATCAATATGGAGGAGATGGTAATGGAACGAGAGAGAGAGGAGTGTAAATGAAACAAATGATTATGATTGTCACCAAACCGAAAATGCATCAACCTAAATTACTTATGCCATGAAGTCAATGAACAGCAATCCAAAACGCGAAGACAAATATGTATGAGGCTGTGATGAAAGTATGTGTGCAGGTGTGAATGACAAGGAAGTATCTAATCAAAACCGTGACTGTATTGCAGCAATCATCAAGTAAAGTAATGCGTGTTTTTGGTGGCTAGTTATGGACTGCACCCCAATCTTCAAGAGAGATGGCAGTGAGCCTTACCAACCGTTTTGCTGGAGCTCCAATTGATGGTATCTATCCTCTGCTACACTAAGCAAGTGGAAACAACTGTACCATAAGCAAAATCTATCCTACTCATAAGAAAACCAAATCACCAAACTGTAATTTGAATTGCATGTGCAAACGAAAACTTAAAGTGCTGGAAATGAAATGGAAACAACACTACAGCAGAGGGGATCTATGGCTCTCAGGTTGGGCCCTAACCTGAGAGCTATAGCCTCCTTAAGAAACTCAGAACTAGATCACAAACTACCTTCTTTATTCATAATCTGATGTCATGCCAAATTGGCTTACAAAAAGGAACGAAAACTGAACTGTGCTCCAAAATTACAATAACAATACGAGAGTTCCAACAACCTATCTAAGGCTGAGGCCTTCATACTTATACAAAAACGATGATCCACCAAGTGCCCTTGATTTTAGGAGCTCGGCTGTCCAACTAGAGTCTAACTGTGGATCCTGTAGGGCAGTCATAACTACTGTTCCTGTAGAATAGTTTATGACTACTGTTCATGAAGGACAGCTGGCTGCTTCTTAAGCTCGGAGGGGAAATGGATTGGAGCTTGGAATTCTTGGTGGGAATCACGAGGAATGTCCCAAGACCGTGGACATCTCTCCACAAAATCAACAGTGCCACCTTATTGTCTCCTTATCCCCTTTTTCGTTGTCTCTTGCTCCCTTTTTAATGCCAAAACCTGGAATCATAATGCATTAGTCACGTAGATAAAGTGTCTAACCTTCTTCCTACAAACAACATGAATAAACTAAGAAATGCATGCATAAGCAAATAAAAATGAATGGTTTGAGCAAATAAAATAGGCCAAAATGAGCCCAAATTGTACCAAAATTGGGGCTCATCATCACCCCCCAGCTGAACCATTTGCTCATCCTTGAGCAACTCAATCCAAGTCCTCATCTTTCATGGCTTTCACTACTTCCGTGGCATCCCAAGGCTCAGTGGTAGTATCCTCTCTGCGGGTGTGAAACCCTGCTGTTCTATATACTTCTGCCCATTGTTGACCGTCATTTTCTTTTGTATTCCCTTCAGTCAAACCCAGCAGTAGTGGTGGGCTGAGTTTAAGGCCAATCCAGTTGGCTTGGAGGCTTTGAACGAATTTCTTGTAAAGGGCAACCCTTGCCAAAGCTTCCCTCGATCGGACGGGTGTATGGTATTCTCAGATTTGTAAGCTGTGGCCCATGGTATTCCATCTATGTTGACAAGCATGGGCAACATTTTCCCCCAACAGCCTTTCCATATCCTCAAAGTGGGCTATAGCTTGGGCCTGTTGGTCCCTCCATCTTAAAGAAGCTGTGGGGTCTGTAGCCAATT
>APFE030432155.1:0-12498 GCA_000404065.3 Pinus taeda | reverse complement strand
TTTCCTTACTTACATCTTTAATCTCAACCATTGAAACTCCTCGCCCGATCCAATGGTTATGGCCAATATCACAGTGCTTAAAAGCACGACGTTTACCCATATGGACCCACCAACATATGCGATCAATCCCAATCGTAGATCCACCTTGCTTGATCTAGTGATTGAGGATCATATCGCATTGGTCTACTTCACCAAATGATAGCGCGCAATTAGGGAGGTATTCCATCCGACCCCACTGCCATGTGGAGCACGCAGAATGGAATCGCTCCCAAATTGGAAAAACCACTTCTCGCTTGAAAGGCCTGCGATCACCGAAAAATCACCCTTGACACGGTATTGCAAACAAAGAAGGAAAACCCAGGGTTTCGAAGCCACCGAGAGTTCCCGGTTTCCGGACTCTCGCTCTATCTACTCTACCTGAACCAATGTGAGATGAAGCTCCCGCCATCCTACTTATCATCCAAAAAAATGAGTCGCTCAGGCTGCTACCTCTAGGAGTCGTTGTGAAAGTACTAACCCAGATTGCAAAGGCTGACCATGGCTTACAACTCGCTAAAGACTTGACTGTGAACAAACCGCTAATGATAAAGCTACTGAATCATCTAGACCCCGCTTCCATGGCTCTGTTCCAAAACACCATCCTATCTTCATCTGCTTGGTCATAACAATTCGCCTTTAATCTATTCTGAGGTAGCTCTTGCCAATTCTTTGCCATCCTATTTTCTGTGCAGTTCACTCTTTGATTGGCCAGAAGATCCACCAATTTATTGACCATTCTTCGCACATGTTTAAAACTGACTGTTCGAAGACACTGGAGGTGACTCTGAATCCGTTGAAAGACCTGGATCAACCTCTAGTTTCTTGAGGCTTTTTCCGGCTTTGTACCCCAACTGATTCTCTTGACCGATTTAATAATTAACTCAGAATCAACTTCAACAATCACATTTTGGCGATTATCCTGAACTAGGAAATCTAAACATTGCTCCATAGCCATCAATTCTGCCATATTGTTGGTGGCTCTTCCTAAATGGCAATAGAATATGAAAATAATACTCCCATTTTCATCCCTTAACACCCCACCATAGCCAGTCGTGCCCAAGTTGCCTTTTGAAGCACCATCAATGTTGTATTTCAAAAAAACCTTAGGGGGAGGATGCCAAAAATCTAGCTCAGAATCCAATATTAATACCTTCCTATCCAGGCCCTGAGGAATAAGTCCCTGCAACCCCAGCTGACTGAGAATCCTCAATTCTATTGCAGAAGGAATGTTCTTAGGGAGATTTCGAACTATAGTCCCAACTGTCTCCTTAAGTTGTTTTAAGATCTAATCATAAAGGCATTGGGTTGGCTTCTTTTCATTCTTGAAGATTTTATTGTTCCTTTCTTTCCAGACATTCCTAATAATGAAACTTGGCATAAGATCCCAAGTTGAGCCAAGAACTTCGTATTCTGAAAAGTTTCTTCTCCAGTTGTTTAGGGTGTTGATAATATTCCCTGTATCCCTATTATTTTGTTGGAAAATGGTGGCAAAAGAATCCCACAACCTGGAGGTAAAATGCAATTGTTGAGAAGGTGCTCCATTGTTTCCTCTTGGGCTTCACAAAGCTGGCATCTGGAAGGCCCTAGGACACCCCTCTTTCGAATTTTATCCAAGGTCAAAATTTTCCTATGCTGAACCAGCCACATGAAGAGTTTAATTTTCATCCAACCTTGATGCCTCCATAGGTTTTGCAAAATCCTATCTGGATCATGGGAATCCAATTCAAGGAGTATGAGTTTTGCTTCCTTAAGATTAAAGGTACCCGAATTGTTGTTGCCCCATCTCAGCTGGTCATGCCCCCCTGACACTAAAATATTCCTTTGATCTAACACTTTCATTAGTGTCTCAGCTTTAGCTTTCAGGGGGCTATCATCCCTGAAATCAAAGTTCCTCCAGGTTCTCCATTTTCCTATATTGTTGGTTTGGTCCCAAAAATATTTTACCTTAGATAGCCCTTTAGTATATGTCTCTTCCTTGAGGTCCCCCAAGTCCTCTTTTAATAGAATAGGTTCTTGTTGCCATCTATCCTCCCAGAATAAAGCTAAGTCTCCCTCTCTAATTTCCCAGAAGTTGTTTTCTTGAACTAAGCTCATGTTTTCCCAGGCCTTATTCCAAATGTGTGATCCCTTTATATTTCCATCCATCCTTATGTGATCATTATTTTTCCATGAGTTGGCATTTTTTTCTTTCCAAATAATGGCCCACTAAGCCTTTGGTTCTTTTACCCAGTGCCACCATAGTTTTGCCGCTAAAACCTTGCTGAGAATCTCAGGATCATCCAATCCAAGATCCCCATGGTTTGTAGGTTTGCAAATTTTTTCCCAGGCTACCAAGGCCCATTTCTTCCTTTCTTCCCCCTTGCCCCAAATAAAGTCTCTTTATATGGTTCTGAACTGATGCATGACTCCCTTAAGTGCTGGGAGAGCTGATAGCATGAAGACTGGGATTGATTGAAGGACAACTTTCGTAAGCACCAACCTACCAACAAAGTTTAAGGATCTTATAGTCCATTTCCTTATTTTATCTTGCAACTTATTAATTATCGGCTCCCAGATGCTCTTGTGTAATGGTTTAGCAGTTAGAGGAACTCCCAAATATTTTGAGGGGAGAGTCTCCCTTTGAAAGCCCAGAATTCTAGAGATGTTCCTCCGAATAGCAATATTACTATTAAAGAAAAAAATCTTAGAGTTGGAGAGATTAACTTCCATACCTGAAGCCATGGCAAAGTCATTCAAGATTTGTTTATACGCAAGAGCTTTTATGATTGTGGGGAATCCCTACAACATGGTATTATCAACAAATTGTTGATGAGTCGAGGCCTGTCCATTATCAGAAAGTTGGAGACCTTTGATCTTACCAACTTCTTTTGCATGCTTGATAAACCGACCCAGTCCTTCCATCATGAGGATGAAGAGAAAGGGAGAGAGTGGGTCACCCTGCCTGAGGCCTCTAGAAGGAATAAAAGTCTCCGAGGGAGAACCATTAACCATAATTGAAAAGCTGGAAGAAGTAACCAGGGCCATGACCCATCTGACCCGGTTGTATCAAACCTAAAATCAATAAGAACTTTACTGATATAGGTCCAATTCAGCTTATCATAAGCTTTGGCTATGTCTAATTTATGATCATTCCAACCTTCCTATTGCTAGTGAGAGAATGGACCACCTCATGTGCTTGAATGATGTTATTGATAATTTGTCTTCCTTCCACATATCCAAATTGTTCCACAGAAACTAGGGTAGGAAGAAGAGGTTTGAGTCTATTGGTCACAACTTTTGATATTATCTTGTAAACCACATTGCACAAAGCTATTGGTCTAAACTTGTCAGGAGTTTGAGCCGACTCCTGTTTAGGGATGAGGGAGATGAAGGAGGTATTCAGCGCCTTCAAAATAGTTCTATTCATCCTAGAATCTTCTACTACATTCAAAATATCATGTTTGACAATATTCCAGCAAGCTATAAAGAAATCTGCATTGAAACTATCCAGGCCCGGCGCCTTACCATTCTGCATCTCTTTGAGGACCTCACTAACCTCTTCTTCAATCACTGACCTGTTGAGGTTGAAATTGTCCTCTCTAGACACCAGCCTAGGTATATGTCTAGTAAAGTCCCTGATGGAGTGTTCTCTATCATAACAGGTTTCCTTTGTTATACCTCGAAAGTGCTAAACTAGTACAACTTCTATTTCTTCATGAGAATTGAGAAGATTACCTCCCTCCTCCTTTATTGAAGAAATACTGTTATGAGCTCTATTCGCCATAGTGGATCTGTGGAAAAATCTAGTATTACGTTCTCCTTTTAACCATTGAACTCTAGATTTTTGTCTCCAAAATATTTCCTCTTGTTTGCATAAATTCTCCCAATCTTGATGATATTTGGTGACTTGATCACTTCTGACTTTATCAAAGCCATCCGTGATAATGACTTGGTTGAGTTCCTACATTTTACCTTCAACAGAATTTTTTTCCCTCAAAAATATTTCCATATTCATTCTTGTTCCAATCTTTGAGCCTAATCTTGATGTGTTTTAGTCTTTTCTGAAGAAGGAACATTCTTGTGCCCTGAATATTCAAATCTTCTAACCACCATTTGGCAATGTTGCTGAAGAAATATGGGTGGGAAAGCCACATATTCTCAAATCGAAAAGGTCTGTTCCTGGGGGTACCAATGCCCTGAACCTCCAGTTGAACTGGCCAGTGATCTGAGCCTCCAAAGGGGAGAACTCTTGCTACCATTTCCTTGTCATTGAGCATAAGGTCCTCTAAGATTATGAATCTGTCTAATTTTTAGGCCACCTGAGACTCTCCTCCTCTTTTATTGTTCCAAGTAAAGATACCATTACTCGTTACGATGTCCACTAGCTTCATATTATCTATAAAAGTTTGAAATGCCAAAGAGTCTTTACTTAGAACTCCGGTTCCCCCTTTTTTTCTCCGAAAGTGATTTTATCATGTTGAAATCACCCCACAAGATCCATGGTATGCATGTATGTCTGTCTCTGAGATCCTCCAAAGAATCTAGAAACTTGAGTTTACCATCAACTCTTTGGGGGCCATACACATTCGTGACCAGATAGGTTTCCTTATCTCCCACAGGCTACATGACCACTAATAAATAATCCCTAGATGCCTCAGCATCTATAATGCCATTTTTTTTGGGGTTCCAAAGAGTGAGTATGCCTCCTGCTGTATTCTCTGCTTTGACTTCTAGAAACTCAAATCAATTGAGCCATTTTCTATGAATCTCTTTTATTTTTTGAATGGAACATTTAGTTTCCTGGATGAAGATCACATCTGGTGCTCCTTGTTTCATTCTATTACTAATTAGTCTTTGTTTTCTTCTACTTCCTAAACCCCTAATATTCCAAGAAGCGAACTTCATTATTAAAGATTTGTAAAGGAGTAACTGGTTAGGTCTTTCATCTTACTTGAATCTATCATTAGCTTTCCACATTCCATCAATAGCTCGTTCTACTTTTTCCTGCCTCTTTTCTTTCCTGGATTTTTGGGTGCTAATCCTGGTGTGGTTTTCAAAGTTTTCACACCTTCATTGCCCTAACTTTCCTTGCTTCCTTGCTTCTCCAGCCCTTTGGTCTGATTTTTCCATATGAACAATTGTTGAACTCTATTAAACTCCTCTGGAGGTAACAAGTCTACCCCCTCCCTGGTTCCCTGTTTCTAGAAACCTTCCAGATCTAAGTTCTCTTTGTCAAGAATCTCCTGTAGTTCCTGGTCCTCCATTTTCCATCTCACTATGGGTCATTTCCTGGTCCATCTCCAGTTTTGTATCACTCATCATAGTTTCTTTCTATTTACTAATATCTTGTGTTTGTTCACCATTTGCTTCATGCTTATCCTCCATAGGACTTCCTCCCTTTTCTTGATATGTTTTTGTAATCTCTTCTTCCTCTTCTAGTACTTGGAACCTATTCTGACTGACTTGTCGCCCTTCTGTTTGATGTAGCTTCGGCCCCCTTTGCCTCCTTTTCCTTTATGTACCACTTTGTGAAAGATTTACGTTTCTTTCATGGTGTTAGCTTTACTCATGTTTTCTATTTTACTGAGAGGGCAGTCTCTAAGTAGGTGCCCATGCTCATGGCACTTGTGACATCTGAAAGGAATATGTTCATAATCCACTGCCACTGTTTGTATCCATTGTTCATCAAATATTTCCAAGATTATCTCATCCGGTAGAGCTCCAGAGAGATCTATCTCCACACATATTCTTGCAAAGGAAGTATATTTTCCCCTTCTAGTGGCCTTAGAAGCTTTGACAAAACGCCCTAACTTATTTCCTATGGCAGAGGTAGAGAGTAGAGTCTAACCCAAACCGGGACCGAGGTAAAAGTCTCACACTCTGGGACAAAATTCATAATCCATGGTCGCATAAAAAGGTCTGTTGTTGCATAAAAGTAGGGCCCTCCTTCAAACACTCTGTCCTTATCTTCAATATTTGCAAAGACCACAATAAAGAAACCCTTTGACCCAAGATGTAGGTCTATGCTTCCTTTAGGTTTCCAGTGGTATTTAATCCATGTTTGTAAAGCTTTTTTAGTGGGCCATAAGCCCATGAATTTACAAATGATTGCATATGTCTGCATGTGGTCCCTGTGCGCCTGCAAAAGAATTATCGTTGCTTCTTGGAATGAAGCCAAAAGAAGAGTATGGACCTTGAAAATATGGTTTGGCGGAGGATTGGAAACTTCAAATGGAGAGATGCAAAACAGAGTTTTATATCAGCGTAATTTTAAAAACAAAAATAAAACTAGAGTGATGAAATGAAAATTAACGAAAGTGGGCACATGAATCTTACCATTGGATAATTGTTTTTGATCTTACCTGAAAGGTGTCAATTTCTCCAAACTAACTGACTTCTTATTTTAATTAACATTAAAAACATGAAGAAGTCACACTAACCAAAATCTTGTAACCCAAAATCATTATTTATTTTATCTACACTAAAGAAAGCAGTAAAACGTAAAAATGAAATGCCTAGTGTTCAAGGGAGTTGAAATTAAAGCAAATGCATCAAAAATGAGACTGAGAATTTGCAGCAATGATTGTTTCTCAAAATATCACAAGTTTCATATAAATTCCATGATTTTATAAATAGTTCGGAATCAAGACCAAATCTACGATACTAAAATTTAAATATGAAGATAGAGGTCTTTAATTCCATTTTTAATTATGGAATTATATATTTAAAACTAAAATGTATGAGAAATTGAAATGATTTTTTGTATCCTGCAAATTCGTCATCAATTGCCTTTTTCCCATAGTGGTTACCCAAGCTTGATTTTAAAATAACACATTGCCATATCGGATGATTCACATAACATGTTTCTTCACCATGCTTCAAATTTAATCTGCAGAACTTCACCTTTATTGCTATGCCATATATCGATTAAATGTTAATGGCTCAAAGGCGCGCATTGGAAGCTATCGCATCGGAGATTGTAATGGCAAATTGCTGATAAGAACATGTGCAATGAAATGAAGCAATCGCATTATTAAAGAAATATTATATCGGGGATTGGGGAGTATTGACACCTTGCTTCCCACATTGCGCATCGCACATCGCAGAATCAGAGATTTGATGTAAGCATAAATAACAATGCGACGAAGTGATTGCGATATCGGCGATTGGCAAACTTTTGGTACCCGATGTAACATAGTATATATATATATATATATATATATTATATATATATATATATTTTTGGCCATGCGATTATGATGAAGAGCGGACCCGATAACTTTTTATGATGGGATTTTAATAACATATCGGATCCGAGATATCGGCCATAAATAACACTGCAAGGAAGCGATTGTGATATCGGCGATGCGATGGATGATGTAAATCGGCGATTGGCAATCTTAATCACCCGATGTCACATAATATGATTCCTGCGATGCCGATGTGCGATGAATGTCGTAGCTAATCGGTGATCGGCAATCGGCGCAATCGGCAATCTTGAGCACATGATGTAACCATTCTCGATACGCCGACATGCGATGAAAAGTGGACCCGATAACTTTATGATGAAAATTTGACAACATATCGGATCCGAGACATCGGCACTTCAAAAGTTATGCTCTTACCATTATTGCGAGTAAATGGACGTGATAATTTTATGACTTTGATTTGAATTTCATATCGGGTCCGAAATTATGTGGTCCTCGCAATATCGGTAAAGTCGATTATCGGAGATCGGTGATTTATATTCATGGAAGTATTTTTCACTTGCAATATGGCATATGAGTATGATAATACATCAGAGGTCTTCAATGAATACTTTATCGAAAGAAATATTAAAAACTACTTCCGATGAAATCTTATGATGCGAATGGTATTATGATATTTCTTGAAATTTCAATTGGGTTTTCTTAATGAATGAAAGCAAAGCTACAAAAATGCTTGAATTCTAATAAATCAGAATTGCATTTCCCTGAACCTGTTTGCAAATTTGAAATGAGTTCGCTGCTTACTTCAAGTTTTGAAAATAAAAACCTGCAAATAAAACAGAACATAAATAAAAAATAAACTAAGGAAAAGAGAAGCTAATAAGAGATGAGAACAAAGTTGTAAATGCGTACCTGGAAGGAATTTGTTTGTAAATTTTACCTTACGAACCTTGAAATTCTTCCTTTGATTTACCGAATTTTCCCTTCGTTTCAAATCATCTCATTATTTATTCTTAATCTAAGTGTGCAATCAGTCTAAATGAAATCAATCATTCATGTTCATGGAATATAAAATTTACCAGAAATAAATATGAAACTATGCTTCCCTTTCGAAGTGAAGTAACAATTTATTACCTCTGCTCATTCTGAATTAATCTTGAGAAAAATCTGTATTGTTATAGTGACTTTTTTTTAATAATGCCTTTAGTAAATAGACATGATGCGTTTTTACAGCATCAGATAATAAACTAAAGATTAGAATGAGATTAAGCCACTAATTGTAGAGAAATGTCAAAACAGATTTAAATGTGTGCACTTGGCAAAATGGGTATCCTTAAGATCAGCTTTTGGCAAATTCCGAGGAATATAATATGAACTTCATATGATTGCTGTGACAGGTTAGATTGACTGACAATGATTGAATTAGAATTAGGCTTATCATAGTCAATCATACATCTCATAGGATAATGGGATCATGAAGCTTTTATATCCTCAAATCCTTACCATAGAAATTTCAAAAGAAAATCTTACAAGGAAATCTCGAAATGAAGAAAAGTGGCTTTGAGGCCACTCGATACCAAATGCAACTTTAATTGAATTTAATCAAGATATTATTCGAAATAGGCAGAGTAGAGGTATTGCTGTAAGAAATTTAAAAGAAAGCAAGAATTGAAATTTTCTGATAGGGAAAAATGTTTCCACTGAACATGTATGAGAATGGCTGATTGCTTTGTTTTATTTTTAATCTATAGAACTGTTGAAAATAAATCAGCTACATAAATCAAACTAACTAAATTAATTCTATTCCTATTCGCAGACAAAAGAACAACACACAAGGTTCTTATAATGGGATACTACTGGCCCTCAATCTTCAAAGATGAAAAGAAATATGTCAGGGCCTGCGATAGCTGTCAAAGAATGGGCCAGCTTAATCACAGGGATGAAATGCCACTCAATCCCCAGGTAATTCTTGAACCATTTGAAAGATGGGCACTAGATTTTATAGGTCCCATTAATCCTGTGTCCAATCAAAAAGTTTACATACTAGTATGCACGGATTACATGACTAAGTGGGTAGAAGCTAAGGCACTCCTCAAAGCTAATGAAGAATCAATATTAACATTTTTATTTGAAGAAATCTTCGTTAGGTTTGGACTGCCTAGGGAATTAGTCACTGATGGAGGACCTCCGTTTAACTCTCATGGCTTCAAAAACACCTTGCAAAAATACCACATTAAGCATAAAATGACCACACCTTATCACCCCCAGTCAAATGGGCAGGTGGAAAGCACCAACAAAGTCATAGAAGCTATTTTGACAAAAACAATAAAGGAAAACAGGAGGGACTGGTTTCAAAAGTTGCCTGAAGCACTATCGGCTTATAGAACTACTTGGAGGAATACCGCGAGCTTTTCACCCTATGAATTAGTTTTTGGTAAAAATGTTGTTTTCCCTCTGGAGTTTGAAATCAAAACTTTAAGAACTGCTCTAGCTGTTAACCTTGATTTGACTGATGCACAGACATCTAGGTTGCAGCAGATTCAGGAACTAGATGAGAAAAGATTGGATGTCATCCATCAAACGACCATGATCCAGCAACAAAGAACCAGATGGCATGACAAAACTATTAAGCAGAAGCAGTTCTAGAAAGGTAACTGGGCTTTACTGTATGACTCCCGTTTCGAGAATTTCCAAGGTAAATTATGAACAAGGTGGCTAGGACCTTATGAAATAGATGTTTTTTTCCAAACGGAACAATCAGACTCTTAACTATTGATGATAATAGAACACCGTTATTAGTAAATGGGTATCGACTTCGTCCGTATCAACAGCCTGTTTCTAAAGAGGATTTCAAGGCTACCTCCATGGCAGAATTACATTATGTTTTTTTGGGGGAACCTGATGTCCCTCAAGGCACTTAAATTTCTGTTCATTTATTTATTTTTAGATTATATTTCTTAACTAATAATCCCTGCCAAGGGTTGCCATGTTACAATTAATTGTTTTGCAGATCTTAGTTTCGGAGGATGGCTGAGAATAAAAATTCTAAAAGAATCAATTTGCAGCTTGGGAACATTTTTCGGACCATAAATCAAGTTTTTCACCATTTCCTGTTGCTGCAACACCATTTCCTATTGCTGCAACACCACTTCCCGTTGCTGCAACACCACTTCATGTTGCTGCAACACCACTCTCCGTCGTTGTGACACCACTTCCCATTGCTGCAACACCACTTCCCGTTGTTGCAACACCACTTCCTGTTGCTGCAACACCACTCTCCGTCGTTGTGACACCACTTCCCGTTGCTGCAACACCACTTCCGTCAATACGATACCATTTCTTCGTTGCCGCAACACCACTTCCCACAGCTGCAGTACGAGCTCATGTTCCGGCAACATCACTTTTCAATGCTGCAATACCAGTTTCAGTACTTAATGAACTATCACCCTGATGGAACATATTATGCTGCACTAAAGGAACCAGCCATGCACTCTGATAATCACGCTTCGTCACTACTACTTCTTGTCAAGTCGCTTGTATTGTCATGATTATAAACTCGTTGAAATTATGATTAATCCAGCAAAAGACAAGATAAGACTTTTGGCGTGCGAATAAAGGTAAAAGTAAAGGTACGCATGTTTAAGTGTGAATATTAAATTATAGTTAATGTGGAGATGTTGATACGACTGCCGAAATCATTGTACTTCCAATCAGATCATTCAGTCGTAGATTTGGGGGGATTACCAAAATATTATAATTATTGCATAACACGTCAATCGCCGCCACCCTTACTCCTCGCGGTAATATCTAAAACTCACCTCGTCGTGGCATATCCTCATTTGTAATGGTTTACTCTGTCTCAAACTCGGTAACTAGGCTCTGCATTGTGTATTTTCGCTGGATCAACAGCTATGGGGGGAAATTTGATCACATATGAACCGGGCACAACAGCACTACTGGAAATCTACCCGGAAGTTTACCACATTTTCTTGCAAGCAGGATGGGTAGATTACTTTAGAAGACTCCCGGATTTCAACACACAGCAAGTGTTGGAGTTCACATGCAACTTAAGGGAAGGATTTTCTACGGTCCAGGGAGTACATATTCCAGTAATAGAGGAAGATGTAGCCCAAGTTTTCGGGTTACCGACCAACGGTACACGCTGGTTTAGTAGGAAACATCTTATTCTGAATGCGCAGCAAGGCTTTTTCCTACCAGACGAGCATGTCGAAGCCAAAAGCAGAGGGGTCGCACTTCAGTCACTGCCTCCACCATGGCCAAAGGTCGCGGAGTTTGTCAAGCAGTATTTGACTTGCGCAGGTCGTTACCAGGTAATTTACCAACACGACTTCGTTTTGTTAAATCATTTGAGGCATGGTCAATTGATAAACATGCCTTATTATCTATTGGGTTGTCTGAAAAATATGTCATGTTATATTGGAAAAGCAAAGCATCCAGCCCTTTCCCTGAAACACCACTGTTTAGCCCAGCTCTTAATAAATAGAGGCTTTTCTCTAAATCATCCACCCCCCCTCATTAATTCTCCCCAAAAAATAGGAGAAGATCCTCAGCAGGAAGAAGAAATTCCCCAACAACCAGAGCAAATATCCCAGGAAATTACCTAACAACCAGAGCAAATACCCTAGGAAATTCCCCAACAACCAGAGCAAATACCCCAGGAAATTCCCCAACAATTAGCAGTAGAAACACCCCTGGAGAGGACCCCATCTCCCAATGAAGCTCAACCATCTACCCCCATGCTTCATATTTCGACTGATGACTCCGATGATAATACCCCCATCATTTTTCTTAAAAGAAAAAAGCAGCAGAAAACTGAAACTCCACCAAAAAGGAGAAGAACCAGGGCTTCGGTCAAAGCAGCTGCTATTCCCGATAGTTCCCCAGTCTGAAGGAAAGTGGCCAAAAAAGAAAAGTTACTGATTTTCCTGCCTCCTTACCGAGGCAGCGAACACGGTCGACTGCAACAGTTAAACCCACCAGCCCCGTAATCACCAGTTCTCCACCCACCAGCCCTGTGATCCCCAGTTCTCCACCCATCACCCTAACACCCCACATTCCAATCATCTCAGAGCAGTCCCTTTCCTCACCCTCTGGGGCTGAGATGCAGAGCGTTGACAGTTTTGTGACATCATTTTCTGAGGCAGCTGCTACACAAGAACCGGCTGCCGAAAAATCTAAAGTAGACACCCAAGGTGATATTGGGCAAGTGGCTGTTACACAAGAACCAGCCATTGACCCAACAGGTGACACA
>APFE030432154.1:14832-78475 GCA_000404065.3 Pinus taeda | reverse complement strand
AAAATGAGGCTTGGGATCTGGTGGAGTTGTTGGCTGGAAGGAAACCCATTGGCAGAAAATGGGTGTTCAAGAAGAAGACAAATGCAGAAGGAAAGGTGGAGAAATACAAAGCTTGGTTGGTAACAAAAGGTTATTCCCGAGTGTCGGGAATTGGTTTTGGTGATATTTTTTCTCCTGTTGCCAAGGTGGCTTCTATTATATTATTGTTATCTATTGTTGCTACATTTGATTTTGAGGTAGAACAGATGGATGTGAAGACAACATTTCTTCACGAGGATCTAGAAGAGGAGATCTACATGAAGCAACCTGAAGGCTTTGCAGTGAAGGGTAAGAAAGAACTAGTATGCAACTTAAAAAAGTCTCTATATGGGTTAAAATAGACACCAAGGATGTGGTATTAGAAATTTGATACATTTATATGGGGACTTGGCTTCACCAGAAGCGAATCATATCACTATGTGTATTTTGAATTAATTGGTGACCATGTTATCTATTTGGTCTTGTATGTGGATGATATGTTGCTGGTTGGAAATGACAAAGAAATTATCCAAGATTTGAAGACCCAATTGTCCTCCAAATTTGACATGAAAGATACTGGTGCTGCAAACTATATTTTGGGCATGAAAATTAAAAGATATCAGGCAAAGAAGAAGCTCTAGTTAAACCAGAGGAAGTATGTCGAGACAATACTGCAGAGGTTTAATATGCAGGATAGTAAACCTGTGAAGGTTCATATTCTTGTAGGCGTAAAGTTATCTGTTGAATAGTGTCCCAATACACAAGAAGAGGAAGAGGACATGTCCCGTGTTCCATATGCAAGTGCAATCGGTAGCCTGATGTATGCGATGGTCTGTACTAGACCAGACATTGCACATGCAGTGGGAGTATTGAGCAGATTTATGTCAAAAATAGGGAAGAAGCATTAGACATCAGTGAAGCAGGTTTTCAGGTATTTGTGTGGCACTAGTGATTATGGTTTGTGCTATCAAGGAAGACCAGGATTGGACAGAGTTTTGGATATCTGTGGCTTTGTTGATGCGGACTTGGTTGGAGATCTAGATCAGAGAAGATCTACAAGTGGGTATGTGTTTAACCTATTTGGAGGTGCAGTCAATTGGATGGGTAAGAAACAATTTGTAGTGGCACTATCAACTATAGAGGCATAATACATGGTAGCCACTCATGCAAGCAAGGAAGCAGTTTGGTTGCAGAGATTGTCTTCAAGTATGGGGTTAGTACAGGGAGCTATAAGGATAGACTATGACAACCAAAGTGAAAATTTCTTGGCAATGAACTCTGCTTACCATTCAAAGACAAAGCACATTGATGTTCAGTATCACTTTATGAGGGATATGATAGAAGACAAAAAGGTGTTGCTGGTAAAAGTGGACACTTTGAAGAATACTACAGATGCATTGACAAAATTTGTGAGCTCTGAAAAGTTCTCTTGGTGTAGAGAAACAATGGGCGTTTTAGGGCTAGATAAATGACTAAGCTCTCTTGTGGCCCCCTATGGAAAGAAAAAAACAAGTGGGAGAATGTTGGGTTGTGTTATATTCTTTCCACGACTAGCCAACGTAGTTCACCAGGGGGTTAGAGGGGGGTCTGAGCCCCCCCTTCATTGTGCTGATTGCGCAGCGGGGGGTTCACAAGGGAGGTGGAAGACCCCCCTATCCAAGGGGTTTGAGGGGGCCGGGTAGCTCCCTTCTACAAGGTCCAGGGTAGCGCCCTAGGGAATTTTTTTTGGGACCCTATATTAGGTTGGGCGAACCTACCTATGGTTTTGTGCATGGTTTTCGCACATGGTTTTGGACGTGATGGTTTTCAGTCCATGGTTTTGGATGTGATGGTTGTCGGTCCACGGTATTGGATGCTTCAGCATGTATAAATATGTATTGTAACATTCAAAGGAACATAATGAAAAATAAATCTGGTAGTCCCAGTTTTGGGATCTAGGGGAAAATCTTTGTGTATGTGTTTTTATGTGTTATGCTCTCGCATTGTTTATTTTAATGATTTTTAGAATTTCGTATGCAAGTAATGTTCTGTATGGGGTTAAAACCTACAAAGTGGAGAATTTGTGTCGATTACAGGGAGTTGAACAAAGCCACAATGAATGATAATTTTCCTCTACCCTTCATTGACTATGTGCTGGATTTCCTGACAGGGAAAAGGTTTTTCTCTTTCCTAGATGGATTCAGTGGGTACAACCAAATCCAAATCTGCCCAGAAGACCAGGATAAGACCACATTCTCTTGTCCTTGGGGTACATTTGCCTATAGGGTCCTTCTTTTTGGCCTATGAAATGCTCTTGCCACTTTCCAAAGATCAGTCTCGAGTATTTTTGCCGAATTAGTCCATGGTGCGGTGAAGATTTATATGATGATTTTACACCTTATGGTTGTGATTTTCAAGAATCCCTATCTAACCTAGGCAAAGTACTACACAAATGCATTGAACTGAACCTCTCTCTCAGTCCTAAAAAATGTGAATTCTTAATGACTACAGGGACCGTGCTAGGTCATTCAATATCTCAGCAAGGACTATAGGTGGACCCAAACAAAATAGCTATCATCTAAAGGGTTACACCTCCTCAAAAGCAGAGAGATGTCAAAAGTTTCCTAGGGTTAGCTAGATACTACCGAAGGTTCATAAAGGACTTCAGCAAGTTGGCCTCTCCTTTGTTTGGTTTGTTGGTCAAAGACTTTGAGTTTATATGGTCAAAAAGATGTCAAGAGGCCTTAGACATCCTAAAGGATAAGTTAACCACTGCACCGATTCTCCGAGGCCCAAACTATGTCATCCCCTTTCATATTCATGATGATGCCTCACACAAAGCCATAGGAGAAGCCCTAGGTCAGATAGATGAAAAACTGCCTTATGTTATCTATTTTATCAGTAAGAATTTATCAAAGGTTGAACTAAATTATACAGTGACCAAAAAGGAACTCTCAGTTGTTGTGCATTAATTAAACAAATTCAGGCATTATATTACATGTTATCAAACATTTGTGCATACTGACCATGCTGCAATCAAGTATTTAATGAACAAATGAGATGTGAATGCTCAAATTATAAGATGGTTACTTTTACTATAGCAGTTTGATCTAACCATTGTTGATAAGCCTGGTAAGTAAAATGTTGCTACATAATTTTTGTCTAGAGTAAATTTGCCTACAGGTGAAGAAGGAATGGTGGATGACTAGTTATTGAACAAGCACTTATTTGCTATTTCAGTTCTCTCTCCGTGGTTTGCTGATATAGCAAACTATTTGGTATCAGCGTAGTTCCCACCAAACTTTCCTTCCAAAGAAAAGAGCAAGATATTCAGGAAAAGGGCCCCTTCACTTGGATTGGGGGCAATCTTTTCAAACTTGGCCCAGCTCAAATCTTGAGAAGGTGTGTCAGGGAGGAGGAAGTCTTTGACATCCTTTTGACCTGTCATGTTGGACCTTGTGGATGTCACTTTGCAGCAAAGAGAATAGCATTCAAATTGTTACAAGCAAGCTATTATTGGCCCACTCTTCATCAAGATGTGAACAAATACACTAGTTAGTGTGATCGGTGCCAGAGGATGGGAAGGCCTACTCCAAGAGATGAAATGCCTCTACAGCCTCAAATGACTTTCGAGCCATTTGACAAGACTTCATTGGGCCTGTTGACCCTCATTCAAAATAAAAACAGTAAATTATTGTGTGCATAGATTATTTGACTAAGTGGGATGAAGCCAAGGCAATTAAGGCAGCAACAGAAGAGAAGATGGCTGAGTTCCTAAGAGAGAATTTATTCTACAAATTTGAGTACCCTAGAGAGTTGGTCATAGACCAAGACAACCAGTTTACCTCCAACATGATTGAAGACTTGCTCAACCATCACAGGATCAAGCATAGAACCGTCACTCCCTATCATCCACAAGCTAATGGGCAAGTGGAGGTGACCAATAGAGCACTGGAGGGTATCTTGACCAAAGTGGTGAGCAGCAGCAGGAAGGATTGGGCAGAAAGTCTAGTTGAGGCCACCTGGGCCTATAATACCACATGGAAGACCACCACTGAATTCACACCCTATGAGATGGTTTATGGGAAAAATGCCTTGTTGTCTATTGAATTTGAATATAACACATTAAGGATGGCAGCCTAACTAGATCTAGATCTCAACAGTGCACAACAAGAGATTATTCCAGTTGAATGGTTTGGATGAATTCAAAATGTAGGCCCTCCTACATACAGAGGTAGTTCAACTTCAGAGGAAGATCTGGAATGATAAAAATATGAAGGAGAAGCAATTTCATGAAGGTGATTGGGCGTTGTTATATGATTCTAGGTATAAAGACTCCAAGGGCAAGTTAAGGACAAGATGGCTCAAACCTTATGCTGTGGAAAGTTGTCATGATAATGGTTCAATGAAAATAAGAACCATATATGAAGAAGCCATTCCTTTGCTTTTTAATGGAGACCAATTGAAAATTTACAAGATACCTTTACCAAAACAAGAGTTCATTGAAGATATCAATAAAACAATGATGATAGTGGAGCAAGTTCCAGCTCCTCCCTCATCAAATTACTGAGAAAAAAGAATAAGGACTCAAGTGAAAACCTCCATGAGGCGCCTGAGTCCCATCATTGGGTTTTTGAAACCTCTTGAGGCAACTCAGTGGTGTCAAAAAAAAAAAAGAGAATAAGAAAGATCCATGGGTGAAAACCTTTCTTGAGGCGCCCAGGGCAAATAGCTAGGGTGAAAACCTCTCAAAGACAGCCTAGTTTTTTTTTTTTAAATAAAAATAAAAATAAAATTAATCATGAAATTTCCATCCATGTCACCATCCTCATAGTCCCAACAAGAAAAATGATTAAAGAGTTATAAGGGAGAATGTAGAAAATCTTGTAGCAGCCTATCCCACAGAATAATAATCACACCAACAACAAGTCTTCAGCATGATGATCCAGGAACTCCAAAGTAGAAGCATCATATCTTCAACCATAGGTCCTTGCAAAAACAAAGAAGCTATTAGCAGACAGCAAGAGGAAGAAGAAAAATAGCATGCAACAAATACACATAGCAACACCTCGGGTCTTCGACAACTATAACATAGCATTGAAACCACAGGTAAGTATCCTGCTTGCTCTCTCATATGCATCATGTAATAAAAAAATGTAAGGGTTAAGAGATAGTTGGTTTATAAGTGAAAAGGTGGCCAGTTAGCTTGACCACCTTCGTTCAGTCAACACATGCAGAACCAGGTGTCCTCTCACACATGGCTGCAATAAACTCAAAGACAGATAAGTAGTACAAAAATCAGTTAAAACTACGTATCCATAAGGTGGGAGCTCATTATGAGGAGTGGGAAATGATGAGGTGGTAGTGTGGACCAATGGTCCAAAAATGGAAACATACCTTTGTTGCTAGCACACCACCCCACCCCCGAATCACCATAAGAGGAAATAAAACATCATTCCCATGCATTCATTCATTTTACTTCCTCGAAACTCCCTCACTCAAGTCGCTCTCATACCCAAGAAACCCACTGAAATCAAAACTCCATCGTTTCACTGCAAATGAATTCCTACAAGACTGCACAGGAATTCCTACAGGAGCATGCATAGGAATTCCTACAAGATACACAGAGACTGACTATAGGATTGGCAGAGAAGAGTTCAGAAGGAATATCATGGGAGTTGGCCACTACAAACAATCTAAAGAGGTAGGCTTTGTCATTACATCCATCTTTGCAAGTAAATGAGCCAAGAATCCTCTAAATTTGAGTGAATTTAGCAACTGTGTGAACAGAATTACATACACAGTGATCTCTGTTTTGGTTCTGCATTTAAAAAATAGTTTCAACCCTCTCATTTTCTCCTCAGGCTTCACCAGCAATATGATAGGAGCGCTTAATAAGAGAGAACCCACCAACATTGTGAGAATCCAACAACACCCCCATGTTCTTGAAATCTTCACAAGACATAATTGGATGGGGTTTTTCGAAAAATTCAGAGGGTATGACGATGAGGTGGCTCAAGAATTTTCTCTCTCCCTCACTCCACTCACTAAAATCCATGCCACTATTTTAATAAGGGGCCTCACTATAGATCTCACCCCTGAGCTCATCAACAGAGTCACCACACTCCCCCTAGGAATACCATGGAGAAAATAAGACAAAGGGGATAGCCAGGTTTCTAAAAGAAAATTCTTTTTAGAAGGTTAGGAACCCACTGAGGACAAAAATGGAGTAAGAAGGGAAAGTCTGCCATATCCATGGAATGAGGTAGGCTACCAACTGATCAAATACATCTCATGTGAGGGTAGGTATAGTGTGGTCTATGGCTATCATTTCAGGATCCTTGAAGAATTAAGATTTGGAGCAGAAACACCCCCTCACGAAAGGCTCATCATACCATACTTCTTGCTTCAATCACTCATATACTCAAGCATCAAAGTGAAGAAGGTAAATTCCCAACAATTAGCTCACCATGGGTTGATTAGGATCCTCATAGAAGATTCCCTCCAAAACCCCTGAACTCCTATAACATGGTCAGTTTTCAGAGACATGCCGACAAAGGATGACATCAAAGCTCTCACTTATGATGTTAGTCCTACTTTCAGTGAAGAGGAAGATACAAAAGAAGAAAAGGATGAGATGGACGAAGAAGGAGCTGACACAGAGGAACATGATGAAGATGAAGAAGAAGAGGGAGAAGAGAAGAAGGATGATGAAGAAATAGAGGATGAAATTAAAGAGGAAACTGATAGAGATGATGAAGATCTACAAGAAGAAGACGAAAAGAAGGACATAAAGGAAGAAGGCAATGGAAAAGAGGGGATAGAAAACAAGGAGGAGTCACCTAGGGTGTCTCCAGAAGCCACTGAGAGAGAGGCAATAACTGTCCTCACTTCTCTTAGCACCCCAATCAAACAAAAAGGAAAAAGGCAGAGGCATACCCCATTGTATTTCAGGACAAGAAAGAGCACAAGAATAAGACAAGGGAAGCCCCAAACATCAACCAAAATTCCTATTGTAATTGAAGACTCCCCTACACAAAAAGACAAAATGCCTTGCCCTAAGTCCCATATCTCCTATGTGAGGATGCATACTACTAGATCCACTTCATCCAAGGGAAAGGCAGTCCTACAAGATACACAACAAAATCTACAAGAAGCAAAAACAATCCTACAAGATACTCTGTTGAATCTACAAGAGGCACAAAAATTGGAAAGAAAGGTAGGGGAGCAACAAGAAACTAAAGAAGAGGACCCACAGACAAAAGAACCTAGCCCCCAACCTAACTTGGACTCCTATTACTGGTTTATTGAAAGAGGTAGGGTCATACCTCAAAAGTTTTCCATCCCATTGTTCTTCGAGCTTAAGAAGGAGAGGGCTAGAACTCACCGATGGATGCAGATTGCCAAATCAAAGGGGGTGGAAGAAATTTGGCACATGGAAGAGAAATTCAAGGAGATGGGCAAAAAGATAAGTGGCTTGAGGGAAAAAGAAGCTATAAAGAGAAATCAACTAGAGACAGAAAATGCATGGTTAAGGGGACAACTACAGGAAAGAGAGAATCAATTGCCATGTATGGCCAGTGTCTCTTTGGAAGCAATCCAGTGTAGGATTCCAGCTAAAACCTATGCTCTCTACCTCAAAGAACAACCACTGTAGGTTCAGGTTAAGACCCTAGCACAGAGAGGAATCATGCCATTTCAGGACTATAGTCAGTTTATTGATCTTTGTCATCGAAGTACACTAGAGGAAAGGGCCAAAATGGCTGATTTTATTTGCACAACATGGCCCTCATAGACATGAATGTATGAGACCCTAATTCCAAGCTAAGAGATCTACAATTAATGACTTAGGCATCATGGATGAACCATGAGGAGTCAAGAGTTGCAGAGATGAAAAGGATATTGGAAAGAGAGCAAACTGAACCTCTTTTTTCAGAGCTGAATAATAAAATCCCATGGCCCTCATTAGTACCCATAATTTAATTGCAAATGATCCTTAGTTTACACCTAGATATCTTGCTGCCCAAGAGAAAGCAATTTTGTATTTTGAGGACATGTTCAAGTTGCTAGGAGATGATAGTATACATGCTTTCTTAAGGAGATGGAACACCCTACCATACAACTTAAAGATAATAGAATATCACTCTCCTCAAAAGTTGAGAGAGGCACTCAACAAGACAATAATGTATAAGCAATCTATACAAAGGTTGAAGGTCAATTGGATAGGCCTAAAACTCAGACTACCACGACTCTTATGGATGCTAGAAAGGAGAAAAGAAGAAGAAGAAAAGAGGCAGTGGGAAGAGGTAGAAAAGGAAGCAGGCTTCTATGAACAAGAATAGGAGACCACAACAGAGGCATGGGATGTCAGAGAGGCCACTAGAGCCATGAAGGATATGGATATTGATTAATTTGCTCAGAGGATGAGCAACACTTTCAGTAGGGGGTGATGATGAGCCTCATCATTGGGTAATTATATGGGCCTTAATACACCTCCTAGCTTAGTCAAACCAACTTTTCTCATAACTTATTACATGTTTTTTATTATATTTTGTTTATGAGGTGAGTTAGAGTTGGATATTATGCTTTGTGTTCTAATATGCATTGAATGCGGGATTAAAGGAGAAAATCAAGGAATTTTGGTAAAGACAAAGGTCAAAACTCAAATGGGACAAGGGAGAGGGATTATAGGAGGTAAATCCTCCTCATTTACTACTCCTCCATTCGAATATTTCTCCATTCATCACATCATATCGAAGTGAAAATAGCCAAATCATGAGGACTAGAAGGGAGCCGAGCAAGTGAGAGACAAAGCACCAGTTTATCTTGAGTTTGGGAGCCAAGACTCCCTAATTTGAAGGAATTCGTTGGGGAATTTAGATGTATAAGTAGAGAGGCCTAGGACCTTAGTAGGATTCAGATTTTTTATTGTAAAACTCTACTCTATTTTCAGGCTGCAAAACTTGTGACAGTTCTTTTGATGTAATTTGTTGTTTTGGTAATAAGAATGAGTTTTGTTTTGAGCTAGCATTGAGTTAACTCAGAGGGTTGAAGCTCTTGGGTTAGGGCCCAACCCTTGCAGCCAAGGTTCCTCTTGATTGTACATGTATGTTTAGTGTAGATTCATAGCTTCATTGGTAATTTGCTCATTAGATGCATTTCCATTACAAGTAGTGTAGATTAGATTGGTTGTGTGATAGTTTGCTTCCATTTGTGCCTTATTTCAAGTAGCAGGTTAGAAAGGAGAAAAAGGATCACCACAAGGTTGTTAGCAGGTGTCTCGGCCTCACTTCCTCCCTCTGGGACCATGACTTGAGGAAGGGACCCTTAAGCAACCCGAAACACACATATTTCTAGTTCTTTTATGAGCTTTGGAGTTCATTGTCTTTAATTTAGTATTTGGGAAATGTTGCAAGGTAGATTTCATTGTCATGTTTTTCATCTCCATTTCTGCAGTAGATATAACTCATGCTTTCATCCTTTCAAAAACTTTCTTCATTCATAGTATAGGCAGTCGACTCATTAATTCTACTTTTCTAGTTTATGAAAATGTATCTTGTTTCATAGCTTTTTGGAAGACACACATGTTTTATGTAGAGCAGGTTCTTCAGTAGGAGACTAAGACTTCATAGCCAACAGCCACCTACCACTTCATCCACCTTAGCCGTCCCTTGTTTTCACCATCACCCTCACTAGTTTTTCACCAATTTTCATTGAAATTCTCCCAAACACATTGATCGAATCTAGCCATCTAACATCTTGAATATTGACTCCTGGATGATCCTAGACCTTCTAACACTCCACTCCACCCATCACACACCTTTCTTAAGCCTCCCATCACCTCCAACACCTCACATTTAGCTCTCGGTTGTATCTTGTAGGTTTCTAGTACATCCTGTAGGTCTTCTTGAAACAGTGTGTTTTGAGGCCAAATTGATGGAAAACCTCTAGGAATTCACAAAAAACCTCCTAGGGACCCTCCACACCATCCAACCACTTCATAAACCTTCTAGCCATCCTCAAACACCCTTAATCCACCTGTCACATCCACAAGAACAATTAGTTTGCATACTTTATTTTGCATAAAAGACCAAAAAAGTGAAAGCAGATTTAGTTTAGTTTCATTGCTTGCACATTAGTATTGTTTGATGCTTCTTACTTCTGCAACTTAGATAGTAGAATTTGTTTTATTTTGATTTAGCATTCTTGCTTAGCATAGCTTCTTAAATGGTTAATTAGGGTATGGTGTGGTTTAGCATTACATGTTGGCCTTCTCCAATACTGCAGTAGAGTAACTCTCTTAGAGTAGATTTACCTTTCTTCCATCAAAGAATCAAGCTTCTTCTGACTCCATAGAAGTCTGGATTGGAGCCACAGTGGTTTTTCGCTAGCTGAACAACGACAACAGGCAGAACCATCACTTTTACTTGTGCATACAACACTGTCACCTCCAAGTTGTACGAACCCCAGGTTGATAAGTAAAGATGGTAGCCCAGGAGTTGGAGCATCCTTGCTGCAATACTGGCACTCATCACCCACAAGTGACCCTTCTGGTGCTTTTCCTTTCAAACCCTGAACCCTAGGGCTTGGAGTACCTCCCAAGTTACACAATTCAACATTATAAGACTCCACTCAATGATATGATTATCATGTTTTCAGCAGTGGTAATTGTAAATACTACAACGAGCTGTGTTATAAAGCTCCATTGGCAGTATCTTTAGTTTTTAGCAATTTGATGGTCATAGATTTCATAGAATACCGAGGATGGTGTTCCCCTAAGGGGGAGGGTTTGGAAATAAGCCTAGGTAAAAATCCATGTAATAAAGTTAATAAAATAAAAAAAAGGACCAAAGTCATGGGACATGTATTCTAAGTTGGATGTTGGTAAAAACATCTTAGTGGGTGTTCATTTGGTTTATTATGGCTAAGGGGAAATTGGCAAAGGAATTGAAAAGGAAAAGAGGCATTAATTGGCATTCTATCTATGAAAATATTGGAAAATATGAGAAAAGGAAGGTGAAAGGTCACGTATTTTCATTAGAAGGAAATTGAAGTAAAGATAGAGGAAATTGAACAAAATAAAGGCTACAATGATAAAAAGGTTTCTAAGGATAAGTTCATGGCTTTTGTCAGTATTAGCTTTTGGTTTGTGTAACCTTTTGTAAATTTATTTTTAGCTCCTCTCTCTCTCTCTCTCATACTCTTGCACATTTAGAGCATTCTTGGATAACTCTAGCGTTGGAGGAAGTAAGGACGAGAAAGCAAAGGGGAGCAAAGATTAAGCAAGGAAGAGTTGGATCAAGTCGCTACAATGAGATTACTTGCAAGTGTCAAGTTGCATGTATGATTTCCTTGCTATTTTTGGCATGCATGGTACATGCTTGTGTATATTTGGTTTTCTTTCTATTATTGGCATGGGTGTTTCCAGGTGTGACAGTGGTTTTTGGTCTTGTCTTAACATTTTCGGATAACCCTGGTGTGACGAGGTTCTTTCATTTGGTTTAGCTGGATTGTCGGATGGTTTTGGAACTGATGAGGTGTTCTCAAGAAAATTCCCAAGGGCTTAGGAATTCCTTGACCGATAATAGTGGGATACACGTAAATCATGAGGGTGGAGACAGGAAAATTTGTCAAGGTATTGGTGAAGAAATATGGAGGTATCCATTCTTGTTTAGGTCATAGTGATTCCTTGATTGGTTTCGATGCGATTGCGGTAAATACTGGTAGTGTATGTTTATTGTTTAGCTTAGGAATCCCTTGGCTAGTAATGGAAGGATTGTGGTAAGGCATGATTGTATAGGTGAGGGTTTCGGACCTAGAAATCCCTTGACCAATAATGATTGTATATATGGTAAAGCCTTAGGAAACCCTGATTGTTTTGTTTTTGGGTCTCACGTTAATGCCCAGAATATGGCACGAGGGTGATTGGCTAAAAGAAAGATTTGGTCCGGCCCAATTTATGGTCGGGTGGTACGTGGAAGTCCCTGACTTGGTTGGATTTTTCATATGTTAATAATAGATTTTTTCCTCTTGCATTTCATGAGTAATTATACTTGTTATTATGTGGCTCTAATGCCTGATCTATCACTGTTAATATTATGGTTATATGATAGTTATAAACACGGCTTCATGACATATTCTACTTATGGCTCTTAACATTTTTTTTATTGGTAAATGAATGGTTATTGAACACATGACCTAATAAATGTTATCACAACTATTACAAGATGGAACTAGAACTTCTTGATGATTATGAGATAAGCATCAGATCCCTATGTTTAAATATAGTTTCATAACCTTAGATTACATATTTGTCATATGTTTGACAGAATGTCTATCATGGTTGGGCTTGGTTAAGTCAAGTCTTTGATCAAGTTTTCTATTAATAGCTTTTTCTTTGTGTCGTTTATTATTCTAGAAAGCCTCATTAAGTTCTAGGAAGTGGTCTAGAGACTATCCTTGGAGAAGGTGGCTGAGATCTTGTGGTCGTAGGCATATAATTGGGTGGAAAATATTGCAGTCACTCCCTTGCAGGCTTATGCATGCGACTAGACGGTTATAGTGAATTTTCTGCAATATTGTGCCAACGCCCAGGAGTCCAGGACATTGAAAAATAGGCTTAACTCAGAGTTTGGGCACCTGGAAGCGTAGTTTAGCCCTTGAGGGGCTGGTAGCATTGTAGGGAAGTCAGTAAGGATTTGGTTTTGTTGATTCCACTTCTTTAAGGTGATCTAGGAGGTTGATTCATATCATATTAACCCTCAGCTCATGTTAACTCTGATAGGTTGTGAAATTGGGTAGATATGGGAGGGGTGGTTACACAGAGACTCCTATTTCAACCCACATCCTCCAGGGGCCCAAGTTGTTACATGGCTCTAGATAACTAACATCTCAACCCACCACCTCTAGGGACCCAATTTGTTTCAAAGCTCTAAAGATTCTATCCCAACCTACAGTCATAGGGAATCTTAGAATCAACGAGAAAATCCAAATGGGGAACCCACTACATCATGGCTATTTAAGAAATGGAAAGGAAAAGCTGAAACAACTGACAATCAAGGAAAACTTCCATGTCAATGACAACAAATAACCAAGAAACCACATGCATATACCATGCATCCAAAACTCAACAAGGAAATCACACATGCAACCTGTTATCTGCGATGTATCCTTATTGTAATCGTTGATCCAATCTTCTTTTCCACTACCCAAAAATTCCTTTGCTTGTCCTTTGCTTTATTTTTCTAAGTTTAAGTGAATTCTAGAATGCTCCAAGAATGCTCTAAGTGTGCAAGAGTGTAACAATGTGGAAGGAGAAAACCAAAACTGAACCGACTAAAGTTGTGAACTATTTCTCTAATGCCTTTTTATCATTGATGTTTTTTTTTTCTTTCATTTTCTTTAATTTTCCTTCTAACTTCCCTTGCATACATTTGTGTCTCTTCATCTTCTTTTCCTCGTATTTTCATCTATTTCCTTAATTAAATGTCATTTATTGCCTCTTTGCCTTTGCCAATTTCCATAGCCATTAATAAACTACAAGTAATTCTCACTTTAATGTTTGCCCACCATTCAACTTAGAATACATGTCTCATGACTTTGGTCTTATTTTATTTACATGAAGAATTAACCAAAGGATGTTACACCAAAAATGAACTGCCTACATTCCTCTTTAAATATGTTTTTATTGTTTTTTCTTTTGGGATCAATGAAACAAAATGACAAGGATTAGTAATGGCTTGATGGGGTTCTTGAATTTTCTTGTATTTATGCTCTTTATTGGTTTGATGAGGCCCGGAATAGAGGACCTCAAAAGAGAACCCTAGGGCAACAAGCTTAGGAGAAATCCTTAGAGCATCATTTGATAGACTGAGTGCAGAGCTTCGCACACTACACAATGCAAACCTGTGAAAATAAAAATTCTACAACACTTCAAGGTTAAACCGTGTAAAGCTTCAGTACAAGATTCAATTCTTATTAGGTTTCAAAATGAAGTTGTTTTGCTCCTAATTCAATGTGCTTCACATTCAAGCATATCACTCGCACTTTCTCTCTATCAAGTTTTGTGTCAACGAATTACTAAACCAGCACTGTAAGTAATACCTCAGCCAAGATTCACATTTCATGTGGACCTTTGTTAACCATTAAATTTTGTTTTATCTTTTTATTATATGCATAAATGTGTATATCTTAGAATTGGATATTCATATGTGACTCATGGCTCCCAAATTGTTTTTGTTTTTTCATGAGAAAAAAAACGCTAGCTTTTATATTATAGATAAAATCAGTACATATTTCAAGAAACAAACATAAAGACAGAATGGAATCCAGCAAACTCTATTAACCATGATAGTCTAGTTCCAGCAAACTCTATTAACCATGATGGCTCCCAAGTTCTTCAGCCTATCAAAGGACAAATCACCTAAATCATGAACAGTGCAGAAGACCTTCGGATTATAGCACTTTGAATGATCGAATTTACGGGCACACTTTTAACATTTGGAAAATTGCAGATTCCCGGTTGAAGATCACGCCAAAAAAACATTTTTCAAAATTCATTTTTGAGAACTAGTGATAGAAAACTTAAAAAACATTGTAAGTGTATTATGCCTAAACCATCATGCAAAAATTGAAGTGTACACCGGAGGCATGCTAATTCTGGTTTTTGCAAATTTTTATGCACTCAATTCCTGAAATAAGACTAAGACCTTCCTTCGGATTATAGCATTGTTTGATAGGAGGAGTGCAAGGAGGAGTGCAGAGTTCCCCACTCTATATCTGGGCAAAGTATGCGACTTATGGCTCCCAGGTTTTTCAGCCCATCAAAGAACGAATCATGAGTTAATCAAATTTATCCTGAACTAGGAACAACGAAGAAGACAAACCCCAAGATTGGCAGAGTTTGTGTACACCTTATTTACAAAATAAGTTTGTGTATACCTTATTGGCAGAGTTGTGTACACCTTATTTGCAAAATGACAATGCTATATCGAGCACATTTGGAAACAAAATTATTGTAAGAAATTTTGTATTATTGTAAAATTGTAGCTGCGTATTGACAACCCTAAAAAGCTTGCGGAGAATCGGGTTATTCCTTGAAGTCTGTAATCTCCCTTAGTAAGCAAGATGGGCAAGTAAAAAATATACCCACAAGGCTTAAAATAGAAATGCCATACAGAAAAATTTGTATGAACACAAGCTGAAGATATTGTTAGGCTATCTGTTGCATTGGATATGAGTTCCGCTGCTGTTGATATGTTTCACAAGGAAACCATTGTTCCTTTCACGACCAACATAATGGACAGGGCTGGTGCAGGAAAATTATCATCACATAAAAATCATATAAGCTTTTTAATAAATAACAAAAATATCAAGTTTTTTAATAAATAATAATATTTAATTTTAGATTAGTGGTTTAATAATAATAATAATTAATTTAATTTTAATTAGGGTTGGGTTCAAGTTTTATTAGTATAACATCTCTGCACAATGACTTTCATTGTAGTGAATTTTGATAATAATGCTTTTATTTGATTATTGTTATAAATTAATATTTTAATTTTAGATTATTTTAATAATAATATTTTAGAATTGGTAGTAAATATAGTACATTTGTCAATTAAATTATAGTTGAAGCTTAGGTTGATTGTGTGAAGAGATTTGTGCTAAAAATTGTGTGCCCCGCTTCCACTATGTACTGAGATATGCAGAGTTTGTTTTACTAGGCACAACTTTTAATCAATTAATAATAACATAAAATAAACACTACACTAAGAGATTAAAATTTAATTAATAATAACATAACCAAACACTACACTGAAAGATTAAAATTTAAAATAAATTTATGCTAATTTACTTTTTAGATTTTACCATATAAAATATATATAAAAATTATTTATTTATTTTAACAATTACAAAAACTTATATTTAAATAATGGAAATTTTATTATGATCCACATTTTTCTCATCACTTAGACAACTCCTCCTCACAACTACACAATTGTTGATTCCTCCTCACAACTACACAATTGTTGATATAATAATCGCAAGTATATATTTTTTTAAAATATATACTTTCTCTGTTTAGAAAAATGTAAAACTATCTCCTACCTCAACGAAAAAATCTTAAATACTACACATTTCGTGATAACAAAACCACACATTTAGTTGGTTGGATTTTGACAAAGCCAAGAACGATTTGGCTGATGTCGTGAATAAATGCAGATAATGAAAAAAACATTTAAAAATTTCACATTCAACACATTTCCATAAAATAATACTAATAAAAATTCGCACCACGCGTTTTCATAAAACAATTATTAAAAATGACAGCTGATCTTCACAACGGGTAAGAGAATTAGTCTGCTCCGCGCGGCAAATTAAACCGTAACAATTATTTAATAATCAAAGCTACGTTGAAATCTGTGAAGAATCGTTTCCCGCACGCGATATCATCTGGTTATGAAGATTAAATTTACCCCGGGGCCCTCTGTATTAAATGCCCTTTAAAACTCAGTATTCTCTTGAATCTAGAGAACAGAACAAAATTGCGATGGGAGCTATTCTACATTATTACAGTTAATTTTTTTATAATCCCTACCGGTATCTTGTCTGGATTACTTGTGTGGTGCGCCGTCAGTGACATTCCCGTCCGCTATTTAGGCTGCGGGCACTGGTGTTGTGAGCCGTCAGAATAGCATTATGGTACTATTTCTCATGTCCATGGTTTGCAGTTTTGTCAGTTTGGTGGAGGGAGTACGTGACATTGCAGAGTCTCAGAAGAAGTAAGCTCGCAATCGCTAGCTCCTCTGCCCGTTTTCCTGTATTTTCCTTCTACTATATTTTTTTTGGCTCTGCTATGTGTATAATTTTGTTAAGGATTGTTTATGGTTTGCATTTTCGTAGATTTTGGTCAATTGTGGAGGAAGTCTATGATATTGCCGAGCTTGCAAAAGAAGAAATCTTGAACTGCTCAAGGTAAGCTCCTTTGCATTTTTCCCTCTATCAATCGCATACATTCATGCTGATTCTAACCTAAACGAACCTGCTGTTTATATTTTCTAATGAGTAACAATCTCTTTAAATAGTTGTATGATATTGTTAGTTTTATAAGGCTATCATTAACTTGGGGGACGCTCCTCCTTCTAACAGTTTCTTACCGAAAGGTGGCAGAATAAAATCTCTATACTCTCTATTTTGTGGGTTACAGTGCATTTTAGAAAATAATAAATGGCCTGAATGATAAATGTATGGTAAGTTCGATTCAGTTCCGGTGATTGTGATTAATATAGCGTAGGTTCTGAATGTATGGATGTTAGATATAATTTAAGTAATTGTGGATGTTCTCTCTAATTTGCTATCAACATTTATCAACTTTCAAGATCCGCTTAATTTATATCTTTGCCAATTAATTAAAAAAAAAGACTCAGGCAGGAGTGATTAGATAAAACGAAAGTTGAAAAATGCAAATATTCTGAACATGTTTAACAACGACGGGCGAAGATGGGGAACGAACGGGTATTCCAGGTAGTGTTAAAATCCTGATGAGATAAAAAAAAAATTAACTGTTTAACAAAGGCCCGCGAAGATGGGGGACGCGTATTTAAGCGGAGTCACGCGGAAGAAAAAAGATCGGGCTCAAAGTTTTACTTAATAAAATAAGTTTAACCGGTTTATATCTATTTAATTCTGTATCTATCATGTTTGGAGACATTAAATTTCTCAATTTGCAAACTTTCTTTTTTCAGCTTAGAATTTAAGGAAATGTTTGCACAAAAGGATTAGATCTTTCGAGACCCATGATAGATCTACACTGGTTTTAGCTGGGAAAGCAATGTCATATTTTTAGATTATCATTATTATTATGTATATGTATTATTATTTAGTCTATATTATTTGCATTCAATAGTTTGTATATATGTTTGGATGCCCTGAGTAATTTGTAATGGGGACAAGATTTTGAAATGAGCCAAAATCCCTTTCCCCAATAAAATCATAAAATCATTCTTGAGGCCTGTAGGTTATAGGCCCACGAAACCTTTCGAAAACGCTTCTTTTTAAGCACAACAACAATTTTCTTATCAAGATCCTTAAGGAACCCCTATCTAGCAAATGGTCAACTTCATCAATTACAAACACCTTCTTCAATCTCCCCGTACTGCGAGAATAGTTTCGCAAACTTATCAGAGTCGACGTCCCTTGGCAGCCCTTCCACGTAGATCTTCCGGGCAGCGGCTTGTTGCTTGTTCTCGTGCTTCTTGGATTAGCGATGTTGCTGGAACTACTTGTTCGGCCTCTCGTTAATATTACGTTGTTGCTGGAATTGCTTGTTTAGCCTCTGGTTAATATTATGTCTCTTGTTTGTCAATAGAATTCTGAAACCATGTCTTTGCTCGTCTGGAAGGACTTCTAGTAATAAAGAAATGTACAGCCTTTTTTCTAATTGTTGAGATAATAGTTAGAAGAAAAAGAAAGAAAATAAATCACAGACTATTTATGACAGATGGATTCAAATGCTCAGGTTTTCAAAATTGTCTTTCTCTGTATTCTCTTCCTATGTTGGTATATAGAACCTCTCTCAAAAATTGTTACATTTGCTTTTGTATTGTTTTCATACAGTTAACCAAACTGTTCACAGTTATTCTTCTGTTATTTCTACAGTTACATGGTTGGTAACCACTTTGGTCTTTTCAGTTTTCTTGTTTTGTAAGATATACAATATATATTTTAAAATGAAAATACAATTGTAAGATAAATGAACCAATGAAAAAGTAGTGTGGTGGTAACGACCCTAATCTAACTGTATTGTTCCTAAATAGCACTTAACTAATAAAAAAAACAAGTTCTTAAATACTGTTTTGATCAATGAACATAAATGAAACCAAATGATAATGAACCTATCCTTCTTAGCTGAGAGCAAACACCGGCCATGGAACCCTTAGCTTGATGCTCCTGCATCAAGCTCCCGGGGCAAGAAAATTCATGGCTCCGATCCATAAACTCCTCAACTGAATAGCCCGCCTGCTGTATTTGTTTGGCGTCAAGCCACGAATTGTCTTCTATGGGATGGTTCTTCCACTTGACCAGATACTGAAGGTATTCCTTCCGCCAAGTTCGCTTGGCCACCTGAGTATCGAGGATCCTCTCGATCTCAAGGGGTTGAGATGAAGGCATTTGTCTCATCCAAGTCTCACTCCCTTCCTGTGTGTCTCGTGTAGGCCGTGTGGTACTGTCGTCTTCAGGACTGGCAGTATATTGATACAAGTCTACCACGTTGAAGATGGGCGAGATGCCTATTCTTGGTGGCAGCTGTAATTCATAATCATTGGCTGAAAATTTTCGAAGAATTTTTCAAGGGCCAATCTTTTTGAATTTCAGTTTGTTGTATGTACCCCTAGGAAAACGTTCCTTGCGCAAACGTGCGAGGACTTCATCCCCCACATTAAACTGTACCTCTCGCCGTTTCAGATTTTCCTGCTACTTATACTTTTGACTGATGTCCTGCAACTTCATCTTTATCTGCTCGTGTAGGTCATTCATTGCTTTGGTGAAATATTCCCCATAAGCACTCCGTCTTTCCTGTTGTCCTAGATCTCTTAACTCATGCACTCCATGAGGATGCATGCCGTATAAGATCTAAAAAGGGTTGTATCCTGTGCTGCGATTTGGTGAGTCGTTGTAACCGAACTCCGCCTAGGCAAGTACATGATCCCACATTCGTGAATTTTCTCCGATCAAACTTCGTAGCAGGTTTCCCAAGCTCTTGTTTAACACTTCTGTTTGCCCGTCGGTTTGTGGGTGATAAGCAGAGCTGAAATTTAATTGTGTCCATGTTCTTCCACAAGGTATGCCAAAAGTGCCTTGTAAATTTCAAGTCCCTGTCGGAAACAATGGGCTTAGGCAGGCCGTGTAGCCCGACTATCTTTGTGAAGAATAAGTGGGCCACGTGAGTGGCATCACTAGTTTTGTTACAAGGGATGAAATGTGCCATTTTTGAGAACCGGTCTACTACCACCATCACAGAATCGTAACCCCGCTACGTTCTTGGTAGACCCAAGACAAAATCTAAGCTCACTGAGTCCCACGGTCTACGCTAATGATGATGTTGAAGATATCAAAACAAAAACTGATGCAGAAACTGCGACATCCTTGAAAATAGGTTAGAGTGTGCAGCAACAATCTGGTGGATCATCCTCTGGTTCTCAAGGTGGATCTCAAGGCGGAGACTTCATTAGCCGGACTGTGGGGACCAGACCTGTCACGTACAAGGATGGTTATGGACCAATGTGTGGGAGTTTGCTACGTGGTGGAGCAAGAATCCGTAGAGGAAGTGTGTATGGACCGAGGACGAGGAGAGGCTACCTGGTTTGAGCAAAGGAGGGTCTGGAGCTTCCCGAGAATCTGCCA
Source organism: Pinus taeda (assembly GCA_000404065.3). Classification (NCBI taxonomy): domain Eukaryota; kingdom Viridiplantae; phylum Streptophyta; class Pinopsida; order Pinales; family Pinaceae; genus Pinus; species Pinus taeda. Next base: position 58,072 of record APFE030432154.1, on the reverse strand, counting down.
CAGCTTCTTGAAAAGATGAATGACTCATCGGCCCATAAGGCAAGTGAGACCGTGAGAAGCATGTCTGAAAAGATTCGTGGGCCCATAACCCACAGGTCTCAAGGACGATTTATCGGGGAAATGGGATTTTGGTTCACCCCAGAATTCCGTCCCCATCAAGTGGTATCAGAGCGGGAAAAGGTTTCCTGCTGAAAGGAGTTTTTGCATGCGAAAAAAGAAGAGGTACAATTTTGCTGAAGATTTGTAAGCTTGTAATTTTTTATTTTATTTTGTGAAGGTGAGAAGATTGCAGCAAACCGGGAGCAGGAGTGCTCAATTGGTTCGAGAGGAGAGAACCAGAGAGATGCCGAATGACTAAGCTCAGGAGAGAAGCTTGATAAGGCATCTGGTAGCAGGGAGGACTTGCTATTGCAGAGGTTTGGTTGCAGCTCACAAAGACCAGAAGGCAGTTCTACTAACGAAGTGAAACAGTGGGTAGAATTGCTAAGGAAACGCATATGACCAAGAGGTCATAAATTTTGTACCTCGAAAGTTTGATGCAGGAGCATCTGAACACCTTAGTGGAAAAAAATTAGAGAAAGAAGACAAGTGGACAACCACATGGCCAACCAGGCCAACCATGAACGGAATTCAGTTAGTAAACTAATTTTAGTTAAAAATTCAGTTAAAACTGAATGCATGCGTAACAAGATATTAAGAATTCATTAGTGAATCAAGAAACAGGGAAAAAAACCTGTGCGTGTGAGAGGGAAAAATGTAGTTGCTGGAGAATTCTTGATTAAGGATGAGATGCCTTAAATTGTAATCTGAGTTTGTAAGTAATGAAAATGCCTCTTTGTGAATATGTGTCTTTGTAAGTTTTTGTTTGAATTGTTTTCCGGTTTTCTTTTCAGCTGAAAATCAAAGTATGAATGCCGTAGAATAAGCATGTCAATGTGCAGAGTATTGCAAGGTGAGCGTGAAATGGCTTAAGATAATAAGCTGCTTGGCGAGTTCGAGCTTGTTGGCATTCCACCAGCACCCAGAGGTGTACCTCAAATAGAGGTTACCTTCGACATTGATGCAAACGGTATTGTAACGGTATTGTAACTGTAACGGTATTGTAACGGTATTGTATCCACAAACAAGGAGCAGAATATCACTATCCGGTCATCTGGAGGACTGAAAGAAGACGAGATACAAAAAATGGTGAGAGAGGTTGAGATGCATGCTCAAAAAGATGAGGAAAAGAAGGCATTAACGGATGTTAGAAATGTTGTAGACAACACGATATACTCAGTAGAAAAGAGTTTGAGCGAATATAAAGACAAAATTTCTTCAGATGTCATTTCTGAAATAGAGTCAGTTCTAAAGAAAGAAATGGCTAATGATGATGTTGAAGATATCAAAGCAAAAATTGATGCAGCAACTGCGGCATCCTTGAAAATAGGCCAGAGTGTGCAGCAACAATCTGGTGGCTCATCTTTTGGTTCTCAAGGTGGATCTCAAGGCGGAGACTTCATTAGCTGGATTGCGGGGACCAGACCAGTCACGTACAAGGATGGTTATGGACCAATGCGTGGGAGTTTGCTACGTGGTGGAGCAAGAATCCGTAGAGGAAGCGTGTATGGACCGAGGATGAGGAGAGGCTACCTGGTTTGCAGTAGCAGCTTACTCAGCTCACAAATTCCCTTTCCCAAGAAATGACGTTTATATGTAATCCGGTCCTTTCTGTTTTTTGGGTCCATATGTGGAATATATGGAAAAAGTTTGATGTTGTTGTTGAGAATGCTATGGGGATTCTCTGGGGATTCGCTATGTCATGTTAATGACGAGTACTCTATAAAGGGGTAATTCAAATATCGATGCAGGAACTCCTCGATGAGCAATTCACAGTTCCATCATCTCTTCATGTAGACGATGATCCTGTATTGGGGTATTGTTTTGATGCAAAACATGTATCCTCAGTAATAAGTCAGGAACAGGAATGGAACTTGATAGGTGATTTGCCTGCCAAATACAGTGAAAATTGTTGTAGAAACCGTCAAGAGTTTTCTCTGAAACTGTGAAGACGGGTTAGTCAGGTGTGAAAACATTAAAATCTGATGGGTAAGTATTTTGATATTCCAATTCGGTCAAAAATATCTATGAAACACACTTAATAAAAATTATATAAATAAAAAGCTTTAAAATCGATTAAATTTATTAATGTCATTAAGACAAGATAAATAATTAATTTAATTTTCCAACCACCAAAGCGAGATTAGAGATTAACTACAAACTTATAACAAATCTTTCAAAACCTGGGAGATGCCTTCGGTCATGTATAAATATGTATTGTAACATTGAAAGGAACATAATGAAAAATCAATCATAACAAATAATATCGGTCATCTTACCTACTCTTGTCTTGGATGCCCTACACATCCTCAAAGAGCATCGGATGCCAGATGATTGTCCAATCCTCCATTCTTTCTTCCAAAGTGAAAACAAGAATGTTGTGTTTATCTCTACCTCTGAACTGGAGAAGATATGCCCAAGATCCCTCCGATCAGGAACTTTTCCAAGCTCCATTTTAATTAGGAACTTGTTAGAGCTCCCTCTTAGGTAGGGACTCTTTTATACATCAGCAACTTCTTCTTCGTGGGTCCTTCAGTTGCTTGATCAACTTCTCTCCTTGATGTCATGAAATTCAGTTAAGCTTCTTCCTTGTAGGGCAACCACCATCGATCACTTTCCTCCTTAGTTCGTCATGTCATTCCTTTCTTCATGGAAAGTGGCCTTCTTCTTATCTGGAACCTTTGTCATATGGCTACTTCTTCCTCATCATGCTAGTACCTGATAGGTTCAATTTGACACCTCTAGGTGAAAACTCTTGTTTTAATCCTTTCTCCTTCCTTGTCTGCGTTAAGATCATCATTGGTTGCTAAACTCCCTTCCCTTAACCTAGGCTGGCTCCACTTGGTCCCATGTTGTCCCATACCTTGGAAAAGTTAATTCTTCAAGAACCACTTGGGAAACCAAGTCCAATAAGGATTCTAGGGATTGGGAATCTTTTTTTGAAGACACATTCCTTAAACCTAGCCCTTAAATACTCACCTCCTTCTCCTAGAAAACTTTGTACTTTGCTTGAAGAGCAAGCAAGCCCCATTCTTAACCCCCTTTTAGGAAAAGGATCATTAAGGTCACTTCACATCCATTTGTTGATCCATCCTTCACAAGTGACTTTCCATATACCAGGTCTCCTCCCATCGGTGAAAGTCCGTAAAGAGTAGGGAGTCTTAGCTGAGGTGACAGTGGGTTAAGTCTCCATTGTTACCCTTGATCTAGAACTTGTCCCTTTAGAAGTCCCTTTAGGCCCCCCTGCTAGTTTGAGTAGTAACATTTTGGTGGCGTTGCTAGAGATCAAACTTGGTGTTTTGTTCCCCATACGACATATTGACGTATCATTATTGGTGACTCAATTGGAAGAATGAAGCCCTAGTTCTTCATTGATCTCTAAAGTCAATGCTTGTAGGGTGAAGCAAGAATTTGTCAAGGAAATTTCATTTACTCTGGCGTCTCTAATGTCATTAAGGACCCGAAAACATGTTGACCACATATATTCCCACCATTAAAATGATAGGGATCCCGCAGTATCCCTCATCGGAATGCATGAAGAATATGCCAATGTTCGATGGGGATCTGCATTCCGCGACCAATCACATTGTAAGGTTTATAAGGTATCTTTCAAAGCAAAATATAACTGAACCTTGTGACCAAATGGAATTATTTGTCCTATCCATTGCCCAAAATACTGATTGGCTTGAGTCATGTGAGCCTAAAAGCATTCTTTCTCTTGTAATGTTGACTACGCACTTCTTGTTACATGAAGGGCCAGTTTTCCAATCTCATGAGGACTTTATGCCAAATGTTGGACGTGGCCCTTCGAGAGCAGGAAGTTATTGAATATAGTTTTATGCTCGAGGAAGAGTGTCTTATTGATGCAAATGGTGCCAAAGGAGAGACTCGTGAATTAAAAGCATGTCCTCTAAGGATAATGAGGAAGATCTCAACCCTGAGAGCCTTCAGACATTGCAAGAATAGATGATGGAATGTGAAAAGTCTTGCAGGAAATTGATGGCCACATATAATTCCCAAGAGATTTTCTCCCACTATTGTAAGGAATTGGGAAGTCTCCATAACATGAAGTGTGAATATAAAAAGAGTCCTACTGATGACCTTATTCTTGAGGAATTTGATCAAAATCATGTAGTAAATACCTTGGAGATCATTTTTCGAGAATAGATGAAGGAGGAAAAGTCCTCCCTATCTAAAGAAGAGAATGAATGGCATCCTAACCAACACCAAATATATACTGAAGAATGGGAGGGTTCTAAGGAAGATCATGATAGTCAAATAAGCAAAGAATCTATGAGTGACTTTTGGGCTATTGATTGGGGAATTGGGTATGATTATAGAAATGAAGACCACATGGTTTCTCAAGTCCATAAGAATGAGCTCAGGGAAGATTAAATGCTCTGCCCCTTCTGAAGCCCTTCCTAGTGGTTGGAAAGGTCTCTTCTTTATGTTCAATCAAAGAAGAGCCTTCCAAGAGTGTGGGAAATTATTATGACTCTAATATAGAAGAAATTGAGAAAGATGCTACCCTAGACCATGCCATCGATAAAGGGTTTTTCCTCATGTTTGAGCATTCCTCCCCTGCCCTGGAAATAGATTTTTGTGATGATGTTCATTCCCCTAGTCTTGATGAAGCGCTGCTTTTCCCTACGAAGAACCAGGAATCATGGTTTTTCCCCAAATACAATGACGAGTCCACTTCTTGTTTTCCTGATGACCAAAATGATATCATCCTAAATATGTTTGAGAAATTCAATCCTTCTTACCTAGAGGGCGATAGGCTTGAGATAACTCTTCATCAAAGATTCATGTACTTGATCATTGACATTTCTATCACTTTGTTAGAAGATCAAATTCAATCTTCTCGGTTGATGTCTTTCCCTTCTTCTAGGGTTCCTTTCTATATCATACAGGTCTCCTGTTTTTCCACCTCTCACCCCCGTAACTCCTCACATCATTGTTCCCATTTGTATTGTTGGGTCCATCACAAAAATAATCATGAAAGCATGCATTCTTGTATTGATGAATTGATATGTTGGTTGCATTGGATCTATGATTATACCTAGCACTTGAGATAATACACTATGCATGTTAGAATTAACATCATGTGATATTTCCCATGGTATATTAGATGTATTTAAAGTAAAATTTGCATATTTTATTTTTTTGTTGATTTTACAACTTAACACTAAGCATGGGTGATCCAAGACACCATGAAAAGCACATTGCCTTGTGGGTTGAATCATTGATATGTGCAAGTAATAGGTATGCGGTATCCAAGAGTTTGTTGGAGTTCTCGCGACCTCCTGTTCGAGTAGCTTCGCCCACTTCTTCGAGAGACTGCGTCCCAGTTGGAGCCAGATGTTACCCACCATTTTGTGGGTGATATCCCTAGGAGAAAATATTTCTTCAAGATGGTCCTCAGCCGGCAGCCAACAACCCCTTACATCCGCCAACTACCTCGTGTGCCACTTCTCTGCCACCTGAGCTAGACACGTGGTCCCTCACCCATCTGTCATGATCTTATGTTTGAAGGTGGGCCTCCCGAACCTAAAGGTATGGCTTTTCATTTGGTAATTGAGTATTGTAGTTTGCTTATCATGGACACTTATGGGCATGGATTAATGGGGGGATTTGGTGGAAAGAATGGGCTAGGTCAATGCTCTTGTCCCCTAACCCCTTTTGGATATTAACCTTGGATTCTAGTCCCGTGGGATTTCTTTTACTGCCCATTTGGTCTAGGGATGGTATTTAAGGGGAAACCCTGATTTTGGTTATGTGACCTTGCTCACTCATCCACATATATTTTCCCCTTTCCACTCATTATAACCCCATTCATCATTTCTTCCACCTGGGTCCACATTCCTCCACTGGGTCCACATAGGGCTAGCCCTCCCCTTCCCCTTTCCCACACCTTGGGCCGGGCTTGGAATGATGCCCCAGAGGTTGATGCAGCTACAAAGAAAAGTAAAAGCATAATTGGCCACATTCAACAGGAAAATGTACCACAAAATGCAAAAGATGGTTGGGACAAACACATTTAGCACGTGGGAGAAAGCCAATACATGAGCTCTAACCCATCATCATGGCCATCACCCTGGTCCTTACAGGCTCTATGAGCCTCCTTCATCATACGGGAACCCATGATTGTCCCAACCCATGGTGGGAAATGAACCACCCTACCTTAAAACGGGGTATCCAATGCTATATCTCACACACCATGCTCTTACCACTTGAGCCCCGAGCAATTAATTAAAGAAAAATCATAAAAAGGCAAAAGGCATATAAAGAAGGGTGGACAAATCAAGGACAGGGCACCTCGTGTAACATAATTGCTCATTCCTACACATTATATACCCAAGTGTGGGCTTACCTTTTACTAGCTACCCTTGTACCCCAGCATGTGGCCCAGGGTTGCCCTTTTTCATTCCCTACTCCATCCATGTCTTTATCTCGTTCCACCAATTTTAAAGGATGTAGATTGGACATATTATCCCCTTTAGAAGTAGAAACCACCTAATGGTATAATAGGTTAACCCCATTTGGGTCTTGGAGACATCAACACCTGCCAAAACCCATTATGGAAGGGTAGGCCATTATAAAGTCCCCACTTGTGGTCCATGGTTTGTAAACTCTTTTACTTGATTTCCTTGATGATTTGTACTGGAAGGCTAGGGGATGCATTGGATTTTATGCAAGATTACGGGTGGTCTCCATATTGGGTTTGGTCTCCCTATATGGGGTCCTAACCCTCCAAAGGGCTACATTGGCACATGTAGGGTGTGTGTTGAGAACCATGGGCCTCCACAGCAGTAGACAACACTCCATGATCCTCAGATATGTTCATAGATTGCTTAAGATTCACTTATTGAATGAGGAAGATGCACTTGGTTCACCTTCGCCCAACCTGCCCCATAGTTGTACCATGTACTTGCCCAATGAGCCAGGAATTGTATGCTGATGTGGCATCACTTGCACCATCATCAAAGCCCTTAAAGATGGTCTATAGGCATCTTCGACTTACTTGGAGACCCACGAGGCCACTTGTGTGCCCTCACAGCCAATTGGGAGCACCATAGGTTTATTATGTGGAGAACAAGGGGTCAACCCTTTGTCCATTACTTTTGGAAGTCCAATTCATCATTTTGGCACTTATGGACTTCATCAGGCCTCTTAGAGAGCCCAACAATAGGCATTATTGATTATTCGACCCCTTGGGAGGCTTATTATTTTATTTATGAGCTAGTTTGGTGGGCTTGTCACCAATAGATAGTTATTTGCACATTATTTTAGTTGATGATCTAATGTAGGCTCAAATTAGGAAATTTGAACTCTTAATGAGTGTATAAATAGGAGAGATTTGAATTCATTTGTATAATCACTTTGGATTGGATCATTCTTCTCTATTGAGAATTTCGCACTTTTCTTGGAGTATGAATTGGAGCATGGATGAATTTTGATTTTTGGATTGGAGTATCTTATCTTGGAGCTTCGTTATTGTCAAATTGTTGATGGTTGGATATGTTCTCTTACATGTAAGTACACACACTTAATGTTATTCTTGTTTTACTTTGTCATATGCATTGAATGGGATTTTCACCATACTAGGGCTAATTGTCGCATTGCATAATTGCGAAATTGTGGAATTATTGTTTCTATATAGCATCTCTCAATGTATGGGCCATGTATGTTGAATGAAATCTCCTAGGGATAATTCTACCATTGAATTTATTTTGATAAGCCATCTCTTTTTGGAAAGTGAAGTATAAAGCTTTGAGGTCACTTCTTTATGCCCTAAAGGCCAAGCGAAGTAGTCCTTGAGGCCTCCTTGACTACCTTGACCGAGAAACGATGTCCTTTCTCATCTTTCTCCTAGACTCCATTCTCCCTAAGAGAATAGGCAGTGATCTACCAATAGGTGGTCACTCAAAGAACCATTTTTCTTCACCTTTCCCTCTTCACTCTAGGCCTAGCCACGTTGGACAACCTAGGGCATCATTTTCCCGACAAAGTAGCCATAGAAAAGGTTCGATCTGCTAGCCCCTATTGTGCTGATGTGTCCTCAAGGTCTCCTTCAAATTTGAAAAAATTCCGACGATAGGATTGTGAGATATCCCAAGCCCTAGATCTGAGATCAAACTTTTCCCTGGTGTTTTCTAGGGTAGTACCTCATAGGATCGATTTGGCACCGCTAGGTGAAAACTCTTTTTTCGATCCCTTCCCCTTCCTTGTCTGGGTTAATATCATCATTGGTTGCTAAACTCCCTTCCCTTAACCTAGGTTGGGTCCACTTGGTTCTGTGTGGTCGCATACCTTTGAAAAGTTAATTCTTTAAGAACCACTTAAGAAACCAAGTCCAATAGGGATTTTAGGGATTGGGAAGCTCCTTCGCAAGGCACATTCCTATAAACCTAGCGCTTAAATCCTCACTTCCTTCTCTTAGAAAACTTTGTACCTTGCTTGAAGAGCAAGCAAGCCCCATTCTTAACCCCCTTCAAGGAAAATAATCATTAAGGTCACTTCACATCCATTTGTTGATTCATCCTTCACAAATGACTTTCCATATATCGGGTCTCTTCCCATCGGTGAAATTCTGTAAAGAGTTGGCAATCTTAGCTGAGGTGATAGTGGGCTAAGTCTCCATTGTTGCCCTTGATCTAGAAGTTGTCCCTTTAGAAGTCCCTTTAGGCCCCCTTGCTAGTTTGTGCGGTAACAGGCTAAATGACAAAGTGGATTTGTTAGCCCATGTGGTGTGATAATGGCTTGCTATTGAGAGTCCTAGAACAACAACCTAAGGCTAGGAAGAATTTCCTTAATCAACAAATAGTTGGTGGATTTCAATAAGATAAATGGTCTAATTTATGCTTTAATTTGAACCATTATGTGTATTTCATAGTTATGCGAGTACCACTCCTAAGAGAGCATGTACTCCACACTCCTCCGCTCCTAGGCATTTGAGAGCATGTACGCCACACTCATGCGCTCCTAAAAGCTTGGGAGCTGGTAGGAAATGCTCCAAAACCGTCGAGAGCTTCAACGGGTACTTTGGAGCTTTCTGGGAGCTTCACTGCAACAAATTTTGACGTTTCAGCCTTCAGGTACTTATTTTGACGTTTCAGCCTTCAGGTACTTATTTTGACATTTTGGGTACCTATTTTGAGCAGGGAAGGCACCATTTGTTTAATTTCTAAGTGATACATGCCAAATGAGGGGTTTGGACTGCATGAGCTCTGTAAAGTGACAGGGACACAGAGATGTAGCAAAGGTTTCAAGAAAATATAGACAGTTGCCAGTCATTCCTTGGCAACTTCTGTTGCAAATCTTGAAGTTCAACAACTGCAAATAAGTTTACTCTCTTGAAGCCTATCTTAAAGGTTTAATGATAAGATTCAACGAATTACAGTGATGGTCAAAAAGAGAAAGAGCAGTGTGTTAGTCAGCTTCATTTTATAAATTTCCAAACTTCAATTTCGAAGTTGAATATAATATAGCATTTCCTTTTTTCTGGTTTGAGAGTTCCGCATGTTTCTTTGCTTGGAAGGAATTTGATTCGCAAATTGTTGAAGGATTAGTATTTTGATTTTTTTGGGCAGTTTTTCAAAGTTCAATCTTTTACATATTTCTTTGCAAGTTCTTTGCAAGATGGAATCTGCAGGATGGATTTGATTCGCAAATTGTTGAAGGATTAGTATTTTGATTTTTTTGGGCAGTTTTTCAAAGTTCAATCTTTTACATATTTCTTTGCAAGTTCTTTGCAAGATGGAATCTGCAGGATGGATTTGCAAGATTTTGGATGGAATAAATAATTATTTTGTTTTTATTTTTTAATTATTATTTATTAAATTTTATTATATTATATTGTTGCCTCTCCCAGCTTGACGTTTCCTGTAAATTTGGGTAAAGCTTTTAGCTGTGCCGGATACTTGTTCCCTTGTACCCAAAGTACCCGTGTAACAGAATATTGTGCAACATAAGTGTATTTGCATATGGTAACTATTGTTGATCATTTAATGGACTTGTTACATTATATGCTTTGTTAATTAAGAATGAATTATATATGTCAAGGTTGCATATGGTAATTCATTTAATGGACTTGTTACATTATATGTTTTGTTAATTAAGCATGAATTATATATGTTAAGGTAGAATGTAAGGTCTGTATCTCTGTGCATATGCAAGGCATGACTAGTCAATGTTATCATAGTTATTGTTTATAAGTTATATGAGCCAGGAACCAAAAAACAAAATTTTAGTATATGAAAAGTGTAAAAGAGTGTTAGTGTGATCTGGCTTGGAGCTGTGTACGCTACATTACCCCTATCAAAGCCCCGTGTAGTACAACTCTACCCAAGAGTGACAACATTTGACTAGGAGATGATTATGACCACCAAAGTGAAACAAAGCAAAAGGGCATAAATTCAAAGTACCATGATTCATTGGCTAATTCAACCCATGATCATCACTTTCCTGCCAAATACATTGGGCAATAATACTTAATTTGAAGTAATGAACAAATGCACCTAATGTGTATTTGGAACCATGATCATGAATAAGTTGAGTATGATTTTGAAGGCATCTGTAGGCAGCTATTCATGGAGAATCTTGAATGTCATCGTAAGGACTGTTGTATTTACGATGGATCATTGGAGAAAAGATTCCTCTAGTTACCCTTGGATGTGTGCGGTTAGTAGAACCAACCATATATCCTGTAATAGAAAGGGCACCAAAAAACAAAATGCTCCTCTGTCTTGGTCTTCCGCAAATGACATCATTGACATGTCCTATCTTCTCGTGGATATTGATAGTTGGCCTTGAATTGAGATGTGTGAGTTCACTCGAAATTGGCCTAGGGGAATCGTGAGCACATGCAGGGGGTTGAACAAAAATCATGATGTTTCTCAACGCTAAGAAGTTCTTTGCTTAGAAGTGCATCTTGGGCCTCAATGCCCTATGTGGGTTGACTTAGGTGACCTCAACATATTACTTGCCAATGCCATCTATGATAATCATGTTCATCTTTTGCTTGTTCAATAGGAGATTTCTTAGGGCATTCAAAGAATAAACTGAAAGGAGGGAGGTGGTCCACTGAGATGCCAATTGATTGGATAAGGCAAAAGATCTTTCAAAACCAACAGGGGGTCGACTGAGATGCCAATTGATTGGATAAGGCACAAGATCTTTCAAAACCAACGACCTTGAGCACGTCCTATAGGTTTGTCCAAAGTATTAGTCTCCAAAGAGTAGCAAGCAAGGTATGGATAACGACCTCGTTCAACAGTCAAGCAAACAAAACCTCCAAGATGGCATAAAAGCGAGAGAAATAGAAAGTTGGTTTCTCAAATTGATATGGGGGAGCATGAGGGTTTGTATTCTCTTCATCTTGGCCCAATCGAACTCTCAAGCAAGACGTGCCCCAAAATTTAAAACAAAAAAACTGTGCGTCGAATGATAGGGTCCATGGGATCCAATTTGGATGATAGATCCCGGAAATGGTTCTAGAACCACTACTTCTCTAGCAGAGTAAGGGAGGTCCCATATCCCGTTATTAATCCAATATTGAATTGCTTTCCTTAGCTCAAAGCAAGGCCTTGTAAACTGAACCCCCAAGTATGTATAAGATGTGATCTCAGCTTCTAGCCGTAGAAGAAAAAATGGAACTCTACAAGGACATTGTTCGTGTCATTGAAGATCATCGCCTTGGTTTTATCTAGGTTGACTATCAAATGCCGAAGAATGAAAATTTTGGATCAGGCATCAACTGTCTTTGCAAGCTGTTAGGGGTGGAGGCCAACAGAGCCATGTCATCTGTAAAGAGGATGGAAATCAAGGCCCCATGGAGAAGGCATCCATCCCTGGGCTGTATATTCTCTTGAAGGACGGACTCTAGCTTGAATGCAAATCCCAAATAAAGGTACCCTTGTTTCACTGTGATGGTACTCCAAATAAAGGTAGAAAACCCGTAGAAAACCCATGTTGTACAGAGGTGTCAAGGGAAGAAATGCACAAGAGGAAAAAGGGAAGCCAACAACCACCAGATAAGTGATAAATTTGTATTTAGAACCTGCTGTAAGACATTTCGATTGCTTTTATTTCTACGACCGCTATGCAATGCACAAGAGGAAAAAGGGAAGCCAACAACCACCAGATAAGTGATAAATTTGTATTTAGAACCTGCTGTAAGACATTTCGATTGCTTTTATTCTACGACCGCTATGCTGAAAGTTATGCAGGTTCCATAGCTTGCTTTTGTCGTTGGAGGACTTAAAAAATTCAATTGAATATTCTGACTGCTCTTGGAGTTTTCATTCACACACACTTCAACGTCCTTTCACATAAGCAGCCATCTAAAGTGTAAATATAGAGTCAAATTGTAGTAGAGTTTGATTCATCATCCAAGTTAACGTCACTGAATGTTTGTGAAGTAGGTACATTTATGTTATATTATCCAAACTTTGAAGATTGCTTACAGATAGTATTGATCCCTGTATCTGGGATCTTAGGAAGGTATATTAACAGTGCGAGAGAGGCGGAGTCAGCGACAACAGTAACTTCCTTATTCTTACTTCGATAGTTTTCAACAGTAAAGGGTATGTTGTTCACTATTCTAGCTTTGGAAATTGTTGGGAGTTGATAACAATCATAGTATTGAGGAAATGATTTTCTTTGTGATATGCAGTGGAAGAGAAGAGCTCAAGCAAGAGACATCCATTCTTCTTAACTATTCTTTGGAATAGTTATAGATGGAAAAAATAACGGGTATGTTTATTCCTTGTTAATCTATATAATGATTGTATGTTGAAAACAACGATTGGGAGTTTGGCTAATGTTTTATATGTTGCATTTTGTATTTTGATATAATCTTATGGCTTGGTGGATGGCAAGAATAATCCTAAAAATTAAGTGTTTGCCTTTTGCTGTTAGGGATATATAATTCTCACATGTTAGGTTCTGTGATAATGTTAAAATTGAGAGAATTCAAAGTTAGGCTCTAAGGCCTCAGGGTCATATGTTGAGTTTCAGTGGAATCTGACGTGAGGTTGTTGAGTATTTTGTTTAAGAAAAATGCCAATTTGAAAGCAGTAATGCTAAGTGCGTACGTTACTTTGATGTTTTTCATGATTTTTTCTTGTTATCAATGATCATCCTACAATTTACTTTTAATGGCAGAATCAAATGTTTAGACCTTTGTGGGTCTTCCCTTGTAATAAAAAATGGATTTTGTTGTACATGGTCCAGATGTTCAGGAGTTCAAACATCAAAAGAGATATCCCTCTTTGGAGAGGAGTATCAAACATTATTCTAACTTCCATCAGATATTATTAGTTGGTGAAGGGGACTTTTCATTTTCTCTGGCTCTAGCCAATGCATTTGGATCTGCAGAAAACATGGTTCCTACCTCTATAGACAGTAGAGGTAATTGTTTCCCCAAAATCCTCTGTTGTTCTTTGTTTGTGTTGTTTTTGTTTTCCTTGTATTTTCTGTACTTATATTTCTTCCCTTGCTCCAGAGAGAGTTCTATCCTCGTATAAAACAGCCCATATTACACTGTCAAAGTTGGAAAGCCTTGGTGCAACAATATTGCATCGTGTTGATGCAACAAAAATGGAGAAGCACCATATCATAGGAAAGAGGAGCTTCGATAGAATTGTCTACAACTTTCCTCATGCAGGTTTCTATGGACAGGAAAAAGATAAAGCAGTTATTAAGTAAGTTTCTTAAACCCGAAGTCATTTTGTATCCCACCAAAGTTTATGAAAGTAAATTAGTTTCGGATTAAATTAAATCGGATCTTTCTTTTGCGAATGTGGAGCAATTCAATGAAAGTCATTATTTTTTGTGAACACTCTATTTTATGATGCTGGGTAGAAGGCACCGCCACCTGATGAAGGATTTTTTCAAGAATGCAAGCACTGTGTTAAGCACAATGGGAGAAATTCATGTTACCCACAAATCACATCCTCCATACGACAAGTGGAAGCTAGTAAAACAAGCAGAAAAACATAGGCTGCTTTTGAAAGAATCAGTCCACTTTTCTATAGCAGACTATCCTGGCTACGTTAATAGAAGAGGAGCAGGGAACCACGCTGGTAAACCTTTCTTGTTGGGAGAGTGTCGGACTCACAAGTTCATTCTAAGGTAAATATATACCTATAATAAGTGATCTTTGTTTTCTTGGCTTACATTGTTGTATACTTTGCTTATAAATGGAATCAACGTTCTTGCAGCCCAGCAATTCTCCACCAGAGGGAACTAATGGCGAAAGCAGCTGTATCGACAGACCTTTTTCCTCAACTCTCCATAGAAAATTTTATGGCAGTTCTTATGGAGCTTAAATCCGAAAGGAAGGCAAGGGAGGATGACGAAAAGGCCAAGGCAGATTTAGAGGCTTCATTGAACGACTTGAAGAAGATTGCAGATGATAATACCGAGAAGAGGGCTGACCTTACAAGGCAAAGGAATAATGCCGTCCATCAAAAGGCACAAGCTTGGAGAGAAAAAGAAAATATTGAGAAGCAATTGGCCGAAGCTTTGAAATCAAATAAAGAGGAAATTAAGAGAAAAGAGTCCAAATTTGAGGAGGCTATCTTGGAGATTGAATTTGAAAAACAAGCAAGAAAGATGATTGAAACAGCAAAAACAGATTTGGAGATGCTTTTAGAGAAGGAAAAAAAGGAAAATGATGAATTAAAGAGGCAAAGAGATGAGGTTCTTTATCAAAAGGAAGAAATTTGCAGAGAAAAAACAGACATCACAAAACAATTAGGTGAAGCGCTTGCAGCCATCGAAGAGCTTGAAAGGCAAGCAAGGCCGCTGAAACGGCAAAGGAGGGTTTGGAGGGCTGGCTCAATCGCTTGAAGATTGCAAAGGAAGAAATCAAGGAAATATACGAATCATGATGAAGATAGATAGATGAGGTCCTTCGTTAGAAGAAGCAGCTTGTAGGGAAAATGTAACATTTAGGTGTATTTTTGAGATTGGAAAAAATTGAAGGTCATATTCTGGTTTGGCTTCTGCGTTACATTTATTCCGTCGAAGAGTAAAATAGGCAGTAGCACAGACGTGTAGTTTAACTTGCAGCCCTTTCCTACAAATATTATTATGGCGGTTAATCATTTTAGCAAATATTTCTATGCAAGTGACACACTCGTTGCTAACAAACTGTAGTTGGTTGTTGGATTAACTTTATATTTGTAACAGCCTATTTGCAGCTGATATCTCCCATTAAATCACGTTATTTATATATATGGTCCTTTTGGGTTTGAATATGTTGCCTTGTTCTTTAAATTTTCCTCTTGTAATTTGAGAAAATCTTTTACCGTTGGCAAGATTCTGTTTCATTCTTGTTCTCACTCTGGGTTTCATAACTATTTGCTTTCCACTAGTTTAATGTGTAGGGTCGTTATTTTTCATGGAGTCTACCAAGTGTGAAGGTGATGAATCACGGATGATTATGTGGTTTGAATAGGGGAAATGAAGAAAGATAATAAACATTCAGCTATACATGGATCAAGAAAGATTCATAACAAATTGGAAAACTGAAACCAAACACACAAATAAATACACAGAATTTACGTGGTAAAACCTTGATAGGGTGTCAAGGAAACATCCACGGGGCAAGGGATTGGATTCTCTATTAATTCAACAATGATTCTCTACGATTACATTTCTCGGACATTGACAAGTTTTATACAAGGCTCCTCCGTTACATAACCGCTATTTCGGTATAAAACTAACTAGTTACATTTTTACCCAAATCTACATAATTCGTTGTCAAACTTCCAACAAACTCCACTTTGACAACAATTTTCCTAATCCCTTGCCCATGCCCATTCATCATCTTTTCTGCAAGCCAAGAGAAGTTAAACACCATCGCAGCTTCTCTACTGTAACTGGCTTTGTGAATATGTCTGCACAATTCTCTCGCGTATGGACCTTTTGAAGAGCTATTTTTTCGCCATCGATCACATGTCTCAAAAAATGATACCTTACATCAATATGCTTGGTTCTGTTGTGATAAGCAAGATTTGTAGCCAAGTGAATAGCACTTTGACTGTCACAAAGTACATTCACTTTCTCCTGCGTCCTTCCAATCTCATCGAGCAAACCCTTTTACCAGATTGCTTCTTTACTGGCATCTGAAGCAGCTATATATTCTGCTTCGATAGTGGACAACGCAACTGTTTCTTGAAGCTTTGACATCCAACTAATTGCTCCACCTGCAAGAGTAAAGACATAACCTGTAGTAGATCTTCTTTTGTTCAAATCCCCTGCATAGTCAGCTATATATCCGCAAACTGATCCTTCACTACCATTAAAGACGATGCAATGGTCACTTGTGCCTCTTAGATATCGAAGCACCCATTTCACTGCTTGCCAATGTTCTTTACCTGGATTTGCCATGAACCTGCTGACAACTCCAACTGCGTGTGAAATGTCAAGTCTTGTAGATACCATCACATACATTAAGTTTCCTACAACATTTACATACGGTACATGAGACATATACTGCTTTTCTTCATCAGTTTTAGGACTCAAAACCGAAGAAAGCTTAAAATGGGAAGCTAGTGGAACATTAACAAGTTTCACATTGTTCATAGAGAACTTTTCAAGTACTTTCTCCACATACTTCTGTTGTGATAACCAAAGCTTACCATTTTCTGTCTCTGTGTATCTCCATGCCCAAGATATGTTTCGCTGCTCTAAGATCCTTCATATCAAACGCTCTAGAGAGTTGAGCCTTTAACCTGTTGATCTCTTCCATGCTTTTGCTTGCAATAAGCATATCGTCAACATACAAAGCTAAGATAATGAATATGCCATTGACACTTTTGAAGTATACACAATGATCATACTCACTTCTTATAAAGTTTTGGCTCACCATGAAGGAATCAAACTTCTTGTACCATTGTCTGGGAGACTACCTCAGACCATACAATGATTTTTTGAGCTTGCAAACTAATCTTCTACTGCGACCTTGTACAAAACCTTCTGGTTGTTCCATATATATCTCTTCATTCAAATCACCATGTAGAAATGTTGTTGTAACATCTAACTGTTCTAACTCAAGATTAAGTAACGCAATTAGTGCCAACACAGTACAAATAGAAACAAGTTGTACAACTGGAGAAAAAATCTCATGAAAGTCTATACCTTCAACCTGAGAATACCTTTTTGTTACGAGTCTCGCCTTATACCTTTCGATACCTCCATCAACTTTCCGTTTCAATTTGAAGACCCACTCACATCCAACAACACTTCTCCCTTTAGAAAGCTCTACAAGATCCCAGGTATTGTTCTTGGCGAAGGAATCCATTTCTTCTTCCATAGTTGTTTTCCATTTTTTGCTATCTGTATCATTTACTGCTTCCTAATAACAAGAAGGTTCCCGGTCTTCAGTAATCAAAGCAAAAGATGAAACATAATCTTCATATCTTTTGGGAGTTTTTCTTTTCCTTGTAGACCTTCTTAGAGCCACTGGTTGCTGAACTGGTTCAGAAACTTGCACTGGTTCAGAAGCTTCAACGACTTCTTTTGTGTCTTCAACACCTTTTTCTCTAGAAGTCTCTCTTTCCTTTCCATTGTCACCGAAAGGTCTAGCGTCCAACTAAACTCGTTGATTGGCGATACCTGTTCCTGTTCAATTCTTTCAACATTTGATTTTAAAAGAGAAGATTCATCAAATATTATATCTCGACTAATTATTATCTTCCGCAATGTAGGATCCCACAATTTGTATCATTTCCCTGCATAGTCATACCTAACAGAGACATAAAACTTCGATTTTGGATCTAATTTTGAACGTTGATTTTTAGGAATAAGAGAATAAGCATCACAACTAAATATCCTCAAGTATGAATAATCACAACGCTGACCTGTCCAAACTTCTTCAGGAATTTTACAATTAATTGCTATTGAAGGTGATCTGTTAACTAAATAACTAGTAGACACTGCTTTTGCCCACAACTCCTTTTGCAAGTTAGCATTGCTGATCATGCTTCTGGCTCTTTCCGTAAGAGTCCGATTCATATGCTCAGCAACACCATTTTGCTGAGGAGTATAAACAACAATTTTGTGTCTAATAATTCTATCATCCTTATAGTATTTTTCAAATTCAATTGAAGTGAACTCACCACCATTGTTAGTTCTTAAACATTTAATAGATTTCTTGTTCTTTTCTCTACCATTGTTTTAAATTGTTTAAAGACATTGAATACATCAGCTTTCTTTTTTAGCATAAAGACTCAAACTTTATGGGAGAAATCATCAATAAACATTGAAAAATATAGAGCACCTCCATATGACACAACAGGGGATGGTCCCCACAGATCAGAAAGAATATAGCTTAAAATATCTTTACTATTATGATTTCCAACTTTAAATCTCTGTTTACGCTATTTTCCATACACATAATGTTTACAGAAATCTAACTTTAAGGATTTCAGTTCGGGAAGAGATTTATGTTTCATCAGTGTCCGAAGACCTTTCTCGCTCATATGACCTAATTTCTGATGACATAAATGAGTACCTGCTTCTTCCTTTTCTGACGCAACCGCTGCTTCAATGACTTGAGTGCTTCCTTTTAACTTGTAAAGATTTCCGACCTTTTTTGCTTTCATAACCACTACGGCTCCTTTAAAGACTTTCAAGACGCCATCCTAACCTGCAAACTTAAGACCCTCTGAATCCAACACTCCCAAAGAAATCAATTTTTTCTTCAAATCAAGTACATGTCTAACACTAGTTAATGTTTTAACTGTGTTATCATACATCTTAATCCTGATATTTCCCATCCCAACAGTCTGACATGACACATTATTACCCATAAACATAGAACTACCGTTTACATTTTCATACGAAGTAAATCAATTTCTATGTGGGCACATGTGATGAGAAGCACCAGAGTCTAACAACCAGCTTTCTAAACCCTGAGAGACATTACATTCAGGTGAAGTTTCATCTATCATACATAATTCTTCAGCAGATAAAACTTCGTCTATCGTACCTGAATCGACTTGATTCGCTTCCTTCTTCGAGTTATCAGATTCTTTTTGTTTCCAACAATCTTTTTCAAGTGTCCAATTTTATTGCAGTGCCAACATTTTGCCTTATACTTCTTTCCTTTCGATTTAGCTCTCGAAGACCCCCTTGGTATTCTCATATGTTCTTTGAGCGTCCTCTAGCTACCATGGCTTCTGATGCAGTTGTTTCAGTAATGAATTTTCTTCGCACTTCTTCAGACATGAGAGCTCCCACGACTGAGTCAAACTTCAAAGAATCTACATTGCTCAAGCTGATTGAAGTTACGAAGTCATCCCATGATTCGAGCAGAGAACACAGCGAGGTTATGGCTTTATCTTCTTCCTGAATTTTAACTTCCATATCTGTTAATTGGCATATAAGTGTATTAAAACCATTCAAATGTTCTGCAACTTTTGAACCTTCTTTCATTTGAACACTGTACAACTGTCTTTTCAGATAAATTCTATTGGTTAACGACTTTGTCATATAGAGTTTTTCCAGCGTTTCCCACAATCTTGAAGCTGTAGTCTCTTCAACAATATTGAAGAGAACTTCATCTGCCAGGCATAACCGGATGGTATTGAGAGCTCACGCATCCAAGTCCTCAGTCCTCCTAGTCTGAAGTAGTCATGGTTGCAGGTTTTTTAGTTGCCCCATCCAATGCCTTGTGCAACCCTTGTTGCACAAGCAGATCCCTAACGTTCAGTGTCCAAAAAGCAAAATTGCTATTTTCGGTGAATTTCTCCACCTCAAATTTTGTATTCAATATCTTGGCCATTTTTCTAGGGTTTCAATCTTCAGTCTTTCAACTAGGGTTTATATTTTTCTTCAAAAACCTTTTGTAAAAAAAAATAATTCTCCCAAAACAACCCTTCAGCAGATTTTTATTTCAAACCCATTTGTTTAAACAACCCTTTAGCATATTTTATTTCAAATCATTTGTTTTCTATTCATCAATTTAATGAAAGAAACCCTTTGATTTTTTATTTTTTATATTTTCTTTTTCCTTCAATTTAAATGAAATCTTTCCTCCACCCTTTTGTTTTTCACAAATTTCTGGAAAAAATTTCTCACAGAATTTAACAAAAAAATTACCCAGATTTTCCACAGGTTCTTCATGCGCAAATTTGGCAGCAACTTCTTCAGCCACGCAGACTTCCTCTTCACGCTCTGCTCAGATGGACAGTTTTGCAGCACGTTGGACAGAGCAGCGGCCTCCCTTCTCACGCAGGTTCTGGACCAAAGTGGCAGCGCTTCACGCAGAGCGGCTTTCTCAGAGAGACTTCACGCAGGGATGGCTCTGGTTTGTTTTTAACACGCAGCACTCAAGCGCAGTCCTCCTTTCTTCAACGCAAACTCCTCACCATGCACTCCAGTTGTCAACGACGGAGGGGTTTCATATGCAGAGGCAACACTTCAACTCCAGCCTTCACGTAGGCAAAGGTAGGGATTTCTCTGGTCAAGTAGCAACAACACCAGACTCATGCCACACAACACCACCAGCAGCTTCCTTGCTCCTTACGCAGAGGCAGAGTCAACAACAGCGTTCACACAGGCAACAGGTCCACGGTTTCCTCCTCACACTGCAGTCAACGCAGCCCTTCAACAGTGACACAGATGTCATGCCATACAGCAGCGTCCTTTCTACTCCAGCATGCAGACAACAATGGAGTTCACGCAAAGGGGTTTGGCAAACGTGCTCTGGTCTTCAAGCAGGTCACGCGGGCAGCAATCTTCTGGTCTGGAAGTGTTCTTGCACGTAGACTGGTCACATAACACGCAACAACGACAAGTTCTGGTCTTCCAGCAAGGGTTTGCGCAGGTTCATCCTCCTCTCCTTCATGCAAGTAGATGGGCTTCTCCACGAAGGCATTGAACCTCTTCTCACACAGGTCTGGCAGTGAACCTCTCCTTCACGCGGGCAGTTTGCTCTGATCACGCTCTACGCTCAACCACACACTCAGCCACGCAGTGATCCAGTGGCTCTACGCTGAAATTGTTTTTTTCACCACAGGCAGATTCACGCTCACGCTGTGATACCATTTGTAGTTTGAATAGGGGAAATGAAGAAAGATAATAAACATTCAATTATACATTGACCAAGAAAGATTCATAACTAACTAGAAAACTGAAATCAAACACACAAATAAACACAGAGGATTTATGTGGTAAAACCTTGACAGGGTGTCAAGAAACATCCACGGGGCAAGGGATTGGAATCTCTATTAATTCAACAATGATTCTCATGATTACATTTCTTGGGCATTCACAAGTTTTATACAAGCCTCCTCCCTTACATAACTGCTATTTCGGTATAAAACTAACTAGTTACCTTTTTACCCAAATTTACATAATTCGTTGTCAAACTTCCAACATATTACATGTTTTGCTTTTAATCAATTCCTCTGAAACCTAGGGAGATAACAAATGATGTGCAGCTCTGCTCCTGGACTCTCTTGTTCATGATGTGGTTATCTACTTTGTTTTCTTTGGGCATATTATGGCGTGCATATATTCTCATATCAATAGTTTGCAAGTCTTCATAGATGACTTGTAATCACTGAAAAAAAATGTAAGAGAAAAGCATGGAATTCGGGATAGAGACAGGCGAAACAAATTTAACGAAATGAAAAATAAAGATGGTTTCCAGTGGATGTGCTTTACCCCTTATTTTGTAGGATTTATAGCACCAACACAAAGAGTGAGTTCTAATTATGGCCACACACTTGTTTTGAATTTTTTTAAATAATATTTGTTTTTTAATTATAGATGTTACAATAAGACATGATTCTTAATTATAGATATTTACTTATTGTAAATAGGCTTTGTGACAATACTATAGGCCAATACCATCATTTATCAATACTACATGCTCAAAAATTATAACTCATTTCAAAAAAGTATTGGGGGATGTTGTAGTGGTGTAAATGTTTTTAAAAATTTACAAAATAGGCTCAATTAAAAAATAATAAAAGGTTAAACCTGATATACAATAAGACATGATTCTTAATCATAGATATTCACCTCTTGTAAATAGGCTTTGTTACAATACCATGATTTATCAATACTACATGCTCAAAAATCATAACTCATTTCAAAAAGGTATTGGGGGATGTTGTAGTGGTGTAAATGTTTTTAAAAATATACAAGTAGGCTCAATTAAAAAATAATAAAAGGTTAAACGTGATACACTAACTTATATGGGGAGATGTTTTGGTCTCCCTAAATGAATATAAATATTAAAAGGTTCCCTCAATTAATAATAAAAAGTTCAAAATAATAGAATTCGATTTGTTATATTGTAATATTGTTTTTATTAATAAAATTACGAACAATTTGATGAACACTGATTATGGGGGTCTCTAAAATTTGACCCTCCAGGTTCAATTACCTGAATTTGTGGGTTATGGGACCACAATACTTGGCTCTCACCTTTTGGTGCAGAAAATGGACTTGAGTCTCCATTAAATCCCCAAACTCTCGGCATTCAAATACTATTGACACCGCAAGTCAAACTCTTTACTGTGTGGTCTAAACTTCTGTCGCGGACTCGAGTTCCCACTTTATTCGTCAACACTTGTTCAGACTCGACTCCACTTGGTTGGGATCCATCTCTCTTTTGTTTATTCGGTTGACTCGGCTCTTCAGGGCTTTGAAATTTCGGGTGTCGGCTCCATTTCCTTCTTGTTTTAGTGTTGAGGCTCGACTTTGAAGTTAGACCACCAATGCATTTGTTTGATTCTTTCCTTTGGCCCTTTGTCATTCCACTGCTTTTGGTTTGTGCCTGGTGCCCTGCTTAGATACTCCCCTCTAAGTTGTGACTGCAATCGCTTCTAATTCCTATCAATTGTCAAGGTTAAAACATGGCAAACACAACTGAATTTGAACATGTTTGCATAATAAAAAATAAATGACACATTAAAATAAAACACAACAACTTCTATTCAAAATAATGTTGATTACATCTATGGCCTTGTTACCCACCATTTTGTGGGTGACATCCCTATGAGAAAATTTATTCATGATGGTCCTCAGTCGGCAGCCAATAGCCCTTCGTAGCCACCAACTAGTTTGATGTGCCATTTCTCTGCCACGTGAGCCAGCGATGTTGTCCCTCACCCATTTGTTATGATCGTATGTTTGAAGGTGTGCCTCCCAAACATAAAGGTATGCCTTGTTATTTGGTAATTGAGTATTCTAGTTTATTTATAATGGAAACTTTGGGCATGGATTAATGGGGGTATTCAACGGAAAGAGTGGTTTAGGTTTGTGCAATTGTCCCCTAGGTCTCTTTTGGGATGTTAACCTTGCACCCTAGTCTCATGGGATTTCTTTCTCTGATCTATTGGTTTTAGGGATGGTACTACATGGGAAACCCTAATTTTGGTTGCATGGTCCCGCTCCCGAATTCACATATGTTACTTCTCTTCTGCTCATTACACCCCCAATCTTCTCTCCTCCCACCTGGGTCCACATAAGGTCAGCCACCCCCTCCCTTTGCCCCACATCTTGGGTCGGCCCTGGAATGATGCCCAAAGGTTAATGTAGCTAAAAGAAAAAGAAAAACATAGTTGATCACATTCATCAGGAAATTGTACCACAATATGCAAAAGATGGCCAGGACAAAAGCATTTAGCACGTGGAAAAAAGCCATGACATGAGCTCTACCCCATTCCATGGCCATCACCCTAGTTCTTACATGGCCCTTGATGAACCTCCTTTATCATTCAGGAATCCATGATTTTTAGAACCCCCGATGGGCGATGAACTACCCCATTTTATAAGAGGGTATCCACTACTATACTTTACGCATTATGCTCTCATTACTTAACTTAGGCCCCAAGTGGTTAACCAAAGAAAATCATAAAAAGGCAAAAGGCATATGAAGAAGGGTGGAAAATCAAGGTCGGGGTAACTCATGCACCATGATTTCTCCCTCCTACACATTACTTACCCAAGGGTGGGCTTCCCTTTTCATTAGCTACCCTTGTACCATGGCATGTCATGCAGGTTGCCCCTTTCATTCCCTACTCCATTTCATCATTTTGCCACATGCCACCACCATTTGAAGGATGTATCACGGATAGATCACCTCGTTTAGAGGTAGAAACCACCTAATAGGATGCTCGGTTAACCCCATTTGGAGTTGGGAGACATTAACACATGCTAAAGCCCGCTATGGAAGGGCATACTATTATGAAGTGCTCACTTGTTATCCATGGTTTATAAAATCTTTTACTTGATTTGTTTAATGACTTGGTGTGCTGGAAGGCATGGGGACACATTGGATCTTATGCAGGGTCGCAGATGGTTTCCATTTGAGTTTGGTCTCCCTATACGGGCTCCTGACCCTAGAGGGTTATATTGGCACGTGTAGGGTGTGTGTAGAGAGCTATGCGCTTCCATAGCAACATACAACATTCCATGGATCCCCCACAGCCATTCAAAGATTGTTTGTAGTTCACTTATTGGACAAGGAAGATGCACATGATCCATCATGCCCAACTAGCCCTAGAGATGCACCATACACTTAACAGATGATCTGGGACTTGCACAATGATGTGGCATCACCTACACCATCATCCTAGCCCTTGCAGGTGATCTACAGAGATCTTTGATTTGTTTGGAGACCCATGAGGACACTTGTGTGCCCCCACATGTCCACTACTTTTTGGAGTTCAACTACACATATGGCACATATGGTCTCCATTAAGCCTCCTCCAAGGCCCAAATACATCCATTATTCATTATTTGACCTCTTGAGAGACTTATTCTTTTGTTTATGAGCTAGTTTTGTGGGCTTGTCACCAAAAGTTAGTTATTTTTCACATTATTTTATTGTAGGAGCTAATGTAGGCCTAATTAGCTAAATCAAACTCATTAGAAGTGTATAAATACAAGTGATGTGAATTCATTTTAGCATCATCACTTTGGATTGGATCTCTTCTCTCTTGAGAATTTCACACTTTTTCTTGGAGGATGAATTGGAGTTTTATGAATGAATTTTGATGTTTGGATTTGGCGTATCTTATCTTCGAGATTCTCTATTGTCAATTTGTGGATGGTTGGGTATGTTCTATTACATGTAAGTACATGCTTTTAATGATATTCTTGTTTTACTTTGTCATATACATTGGATTATGAATTTCTCTATTTTTAGGGCTAATCACTGAATGCATTTACTGCTTAAATTGTGGAATTTTGTCTCTATATAACATCTCTTAATGTATGGTCCATGTAATTTTGAATCAAGTTTCCTAGGGATAATTCTATCAATGAATTCATCTTGATAAGCCATCACCTTTTGCAAGTCGAAGTATAAAAGTTGTAAGGTTGCTTCCCTTTTCCCTAGAAAGCTAGTGAGATAGTCTTAAGGCCTCCTTGACTAAGAAACAAGGTCCTCATTCATATTTATCTTAGATCCATTCTCCCAATACTAAGGCACTGATTTACCAAGAGGTGGTTACTCAAAATTCAACTCCTTTTCACCTTTCTCTAGGTCTAGCCAAGTTGGGTCACTTAGGGCATCATTTTTTCGACAAATTAGCTCTCAAAAAAGTTTGATCTCCTAGCCTCTCTTGCATTGGTGTGTCCTCAAGGTATCCTCCAATTTTGAATCCTTTCCAGCGATGGAGTTTTGAGAAAAACAAATCCATTCCTACGGTGGAGTTTTGAGAAAAACCAAGCCCTAGCTCTAAGATCAAACTTTTCCCTAGTATCCCCAAGGCTAGTGCCTCATAGGATGAATTCAACACCTTTAAGTAAAAAATATTACTTTGATCCGTTCCCCTTCTTTGTCTAGGTTAAGAACATCATTGGTTGTTAAATGCTTCTCTCTTGACCTAGGCTGGGTCCACCTGATCGTTTGTGACCCCGCTCTTTTGGAAAGACAATTCTTCAAGAACCATCTAGGATACCAGTTTCAATTAAGGATTTTAGGGATTTGGAAAATCTTTCACAAGTCATATTCCATAAACCTAACCCTCAAATTCCCACATCCTTCTCCTAGAAGAAATTGCACCTTAGTTTATTGACCCTCTTATGGAAAGGAATTATTTGGGTCACTTTATATCCATTTGTCGATTTATTCTTCATTTCCGACTCCATATATACCGGGTCTCCTCCCGTCAGTGAAAGTCCGTAAATAGTAGGGAGACTTAGCTGAGGTGATAGTGGGCTAAGTCTCCATTTGTGTCTCTTGATCTAGCATTTGACCCTTTAGGTCCCCTGTTAGTTTGAGCAGTGACATTTTGGCGTTGTTGTCAATTTAGTTTTGGATCTCTCTCTCTCTCATACTCTTGTACACTTCGCGTTTTCTTGGAGCGCTCTTGGAGGAGTGTGGAATACTAGGATTTTTGGAGCAAGAAGGAAAAGGAAGAGTAGGAAAGCGCAAGAAGACATCAAGATCATCAACTACAACGTGTTTTTGTTGTTGGTACCAAGTTTCATGCATATTTTCCTCACTAGTTTTGGCATTCATGGAATATGCATGTTGTTTATTGGTCATAATTTGTCATTAGCATGGACGATTATGTGAATCGACATTGGATTTCCCTATCCTTGCCATTTCCTGAATAGTCATGGTGTTGATAGTTTTTTTTTTTTTTTTAGTTGGTTCTCATGTTTCCTTTAGCGTGGGTTGAGTTACTAGATCTTGGAAGCCCTAGTTGGACAGATTCTCTAGACGTCTTGTAATAGGTTGGATTGAGTTACTAATCCCGAAAACCTTGGTTGGAAAAATGATTTGGAAGCCCTTGGTGGGTTGAGTTACTAGTCCTGGAAGCCTTGGTTGGACAAACGCTCTGGAAGCACAGAGTAAGTTGTGAGTTGAGTTACTAGTCCTAGAAGCCTTGGTTGGAACAAACACTCTAGAGACCTCGAAGGCTTGGGTAGAGACTGATCTCGTGATGGTTTTGTGATATCCGATCGTGAAGTGGAATCACTGTTTGATGGGTAGATTCCTTGGATGGTTTTGATTGATGTGTTTTATGAGATCCCATATTCATGCTTAGAATATGGCATGGGGGTTACTGACTAGAGAAAATGCATGCCCCTAGAGGTAAATTCGAATTGGTACTTATACAAAATGATGAAGAAGCATTCTCCTTGAAAGGAGGAAGCTTTCCCCTCCAAAATCCCTCAAATAGTGGATTTGGTTCCCAACACTAGGAATTTGAATTAAATGACAAGGAACACATTCCTAGATTTTCTCAATCACTTGAGTTTCATAATTTGTGCAATAATTTCATAATATATTGTTGATTTATTATCAAATATTGATCTTCCTGTAGCAAGGAGCAAGTCCCTAAATTATCTCGTCCTCCAAATCTTCATAATCTGCCCAATATTCTCACAATTTTCTACAAAAATAAATAATATTAGACACATAATAATCAAGGATAAACCAAATTCCTAAGAAACCATTAATACTACAAATTAACTCTATGATGTGCAAGTAAGGGGATCAAACACATGTTTTAAGTGTCTATAAATAATCAAATGGGTGTATAAAATAAACAATTCTAGGGCTCTTCATCTCCTCCCTATTGAAATTATTGCTCACCCTTGAGCAACCTAGCATTCTTCCTCTTTCCTTCCTTTGTATGGTGTCCTTTGTTATCTTATTGATGTCTTATGCAGTTTTAGAGGTCGTTTCTTATGAATAGAACTCAACCATGGATGGTTTTGCTCTAGGCGGCACCTATGATCTTGATACTAGTTTGATGGGCAGAATTGGTATTGGTGTCCCACATCCTCTACCTCCTTTGATTTTGCAATCTGCATCCATCTTTGATTTCTTCCTCTTTCTTTTTCCAATTTGAATAAGAGGGGTACTGCAAATTTCTCAGGAATATTCCTTCCTGCTTTCTCAAATTTATAATAGGACTTTAGGTTAGGTTGTGGTTCAGGATCTTGGAGTTCTTGGGGGTCTATTTATACCTCTTTTGATGTTGTTACCTCCTCCTCTAGAACTTTTCTAATTTTGTTCCTTCCTGTAGCAACCCCGTCTTTCCCCTGTGCCACCCTTTCTTTCTCTTGTAGCAAATTTGTTTGTGCTTTTAGTTTCTTAGATGTGGTTGATCTAGTGGTTGACCTTGTCATGAATGTCATAGGTTGTTTACCCTTGGATCTGGGGGAGGTGTCCTCCTCAATTTTCCCTTCCGTTGGACCCAATTATTTTCTTGTTGGCTAGTCGGCTCTTTAATTTTGATGGGGACTATTGAAGGAGGTTGAGGGTGATGAAAATGAGGCTATATGAAAACGAGACTAATGGTGATGAAAACAAAGTTAGATGAAGACGAGGCAGCGAGGAAAATGCATTGGAAGGGCTTGGGAATGATGGGAGGATGTTGGAAATGGATGAGGGTGATGGATTGACATGGCCTTGGTCCTATTGGAGAATCTAAGAAAAGGAGGTGAAAGTCCAATTTTGACTTCCTTTGACTATGTTTTTTTTATCAACGTTTCTTTTGGTAGTTAACTTGTTTTTGTTTCTTGCGAAGGTTGGAGAGCACCTGCATTCATCAAAGAGAGATACATGGAGCAAAGAATTTTTTCAAATTTTCATTTTTTTTCTTTAAGGCCTACTAGTTGCATCAATGAGGTTTTCAACTAGTAGGTCTGCCTAGGCGCCTCAAAAGAGGTTTTCACCTAGGATCTTTTATTTTTCTCTTTTTTCTCCTTTTCCAACCCATTCACTGCCTCAAGGTGTTTTTAATCAATGAGCCAATCTCATGCACCTCAAAGGAGGTTTTCACCTGAGAATTTATTTTTTTCCCTCTTACTTTTCATTTTTTTTTTCTATCCTACTTTACTTGAAAAACAAAATATCTTTCAAGTATAGGAATACTTCCAATGGAGCCATGTGCACATCAAGATGAAAGATAAATGGATGTGTAGGTTTGAAATATATGCTTTGACATGTACCTAAATTTCAGAGACCAAATGCTTTGACTTTGACGACATCAAACATAGTTGAAGAAGAGAGTGATGCTCTATCTTGTTTATTTTTTGGAACCAAACCTCAATATAGATTTTATGCCCTTGGTTCGCTTGCTCATCTGGAACATTCTTCATGTCTTCTTCTACCATGACATTCAAATATTCCTCTTTTTACAGATTATTCTCTTGAACACATGAAGGATCTGATAATAAACATGAGGAAACTTTCTCAATATATGATTCTAATATCTACTGTTCATAAAGTGCAACCCATGATTTTTTGGTCTTCTCATTTGAATCTTCTTTTTCTGAATGATGTCCTTCAATGACATCAAGATAATCTCTTTTTTGCAATACTCTTCTTGAGCTAAGATGAATACCATTGGGATCAAGAAGAGATGTTAGGAAGTGTTGTACCTCAACATTGTAAGTGGGTTGAGGTACTTCCTTGTGTGG
The DNA here is from genome assembly GCA_000404065.3 of Pinus taeda. Taxonomy (NCBI): domain Eukaryota; kingdom Viridiplantae; phylum Streptophyta; class Pinopsida; order Pinales; family Pinaceae; genus Pinus; species Pinus taeda. The sequence goes on along the minus strand of APFE030432154.1, from coordinate 28,555 downwards.
GTTTGGAAATGGTGTTATAGGTAGTTGAGTGGGAGTGGACCATTGAGATGGATGTGGTTGGGGTTGTGGTTGTGGTGGAGGTGGATGGTAGGGATAACAAGGAGTTGGGTATTGAGGAAAATATTGAGGATATTGTGGATTTATCCCATAAGGTCCTTGCCAACCTTGTTGCCAAGACTCTCTCCACTATACAATGACCATTGAACATCCCCGCCACCCTCCATAATATTAATGCGCTCACCATCCTCCACAAGACCCAATGTGACTTGAGGTTTCCCATATTGGTATTTATTCTCTCGTACTCAAGGTAATATGGGAGGGCCATGAGGCCAACTTGACAACCTGTAGCCACGTGCTTACGATAGGCGCCCACTCATTCCCTCTGGAACATCCTCCTCTACCTTTCCTCACCCCCATCGAGAAAGTGTAGATGTAAATGTTTGTAAAATTTAACATTTAACATAAAAAAATTTATGTCGGTTAAAGAATTAAAACATAATATAAAGTATGGGGGGGATATGTAGATTAAATGTTTGTAAACATTTGACATTTAACATTTGTCATTTACATATTGATTCCTTAATAATAAAAAGTTAAAAATTAATTAAAATAATAAAATTCAATTTGTTATATTGTAATTTGGATTTTATAAATAAAATTATGAACAATATTTTAGATAAAAGAAAATCGTAATATACATATCACCTATAGATAGTAGTTATAAATTAAGGTTCATTTTACCATATAAATTAAAACAAGTGTTGTCGGGCAGCTTAGTCTCTACCACTCAAGTTGGAAATTATGCTATGTGAAAAATTGCATAAAAAAATATAACCTACATTGATCACTCCTACACTAATAGTTGTCAACATGCAAATTTAATCCTATATTATTGCTTTGGAAGGAGCTAATAAATTGATATGTGAACTAGATTAATTAATTGGTTATTGCGGCACATGGACTTGCACAAATTTTGGTGTGTAGTAACAACTAGTAAGTCTATACATTTATATTTTTAGTCCTACAAAATTGTTGTGGAAAAAATAAATAATGGTGGGAAGTGACTCATGATCGATATATTTATTTACATCAATTTCTATCCATTTTCTATGCAAAGGCTTGCTTAAATTATGATGGGAAGTAACTGATGGTAAGTTACATGAGAATGAGTTAATATTAGAGTTAAGATTAAGATGTAATATTCGAGTTAAGATTAAGATGTAAGATTGGAGTCAAGATGTAAATTTTAATTAATCATGAAATATTTTTTTTAAAGAAGGGTTTGGTTTTAATTCTCTGTTAAAATTTTTTGTGTTAAAATGTGTTTTATAATTTATTGTAGGAAGATGTTCATGTTAAATCATTAGATTTAAAATTAAGCTAACTTAGTTATAAAAATTAAATTCCCTAATAAACATCAAAACACCTATTTAGTAATACATGTCTCTTTTTGTCATAATTTAAAAAATATTATAAAAATTAAGTAAACCAACCTATTTCCATTGTAACTCCAGATCTATGAAGCATTGAGAGAGGGAGTGACAAGGGAGAGATGGAGAGAGAGTGTGGGAGTGAGGAGAGGAGTGAAGCGATAGAGAGAAAGAAAGAAGGGGAAGGGAGAGAGAGAGGTAGACACAAAGATGGAGGGGGGGAGAGAGAGAGATGGGGCAAATAGATAGAGTGAGGTGGTAGAGAAACAGAGAGAGAGGAAGGAAGGTATAGAACTATTGAGAGAGAGAAAGAGAGAGGGAGGGAGAGATATGGGAGTGATATGGAGTTGTGGTAGAGAGAGGGAGGGAAGAAGAAATATGTTTTTATGGAAGATAAATCACTTTTGCGGACAAGAGTGATCTCCCTAAATTCAAAAGAGATCTAGTAACAAACAGAACAAGTGACTACTACATTTTCTTAGTTTACATATGAAGTATGAGATATGAGATATGCAAGAGCCTCTTACCTTTCTATGAAATGCCTTTGGAAGTCCTTCCAATTCTTTTAAAATCCATTCCTCGTTGCTTCATAGGAAGGCCTTCATAAACAGAAATAAACAAGGCATAAAAGCATAGCATAGATAAATATGAAACACAAAATGAATGGAAATTGCAACATATCATATACCATAATATTAAACCAATATTATGTTATAAAATATGAAAAATATCAAGGAGCTTTGCAAATAGCATTAAAACAAGTGAAATTAGTAAAGAAACAATTTCTTATATTAATTTGAACAAGAAGAAGCAATACAACCTTGGCTTGATGATGTAAGCTTGATGATGTCTCCAATCCTCCCCTTCAGTGACAAGCTTTCCATCCTTTTTTCAACAACATAAGTTTACATTCAGAAGTCCTCTCCTATCCCTTTGGCCTGTGTTGAATGTATAGGCCAAGAGGAGGAGGTTTGAGATCCTCTTCTCAAGGGATGAGATCCTCAAAAGGAGGGATTAATGTTCCACAAAGGGAGGAAGTTTGCTCCATGAACAGAGGGAGGAGGTCCAAGTATGTAGAGGATCGAGACTTCTAGTTGGAAAATATTCCTCCAACAAGGCTTCTGGAAATCACTTTTTATTTTTTACTCTCGTTAATTGATTTGCACAATTTCCAGTGGAAAACAGAGTGCAGATTTGTGCAGACCACAATGGTCAAAACTGCGGTTGCGCATATAGTGGCTAGGAAATTGAGCAAGTGCTTAAAAGTAGGTTCCTTGAGAAATGTAATCCAAGATTCTTGTTTTCTTTGGGATTTTTTTGCTTCCAACATTGTAGGGAAATGTTTGGAACACTTCATCAAATAGCGATTGTAATCGAGCTGGTGAAAATTCCATGTAATAAAAGTTAATAAAGGAAAATACTAACAACGGTTGATGGGACGCTTATTCCAAGCTGGATGTTGGGAAAAATCATAGCGATAGGGATCACTGGTGATTGATTAATGGTTAATGAAATTGGAAAAGGCAATGACAAAGGTTTTGAAAAGGAAAAATGGCATTTAGACACATTTGTTTTATGAAAATAATGGAAATTAGGAGAAAAGGGAGGTGAAAGGTTATAGGTTGCATGTGAGGAGGAAAATGAAGGAAAATAATGGAAAATAAAGAAAATAGAGGCCTAATTAATAAAATGGTTTATGAGATTAGTTCATAGACTTTTGTCAATTTAGGTTTGGAACTCTCTCTCTATTCTCTCTCTCTCTCATACTCTTGTACACTTCGCGTTTTCTTGGAGAACTCTTGGAGGAGTGTGGAATACTTGGAGTTTTGGAGAAAGAAGGAAAAGGAAGAGTAGGAAATCGCAAGAGGAAATCAAGATCAACAACTACAACGGGTTTTCGTTGTAGTTACCAATTTTCATGTATATTTTCCTCACTAGTTTTTGCATGCATGGAATATGCATGTGGTTTATTGGTCATAATTTGTCATTGGCATGGAGGATTGCCTGGATCAACATTGGATTTTCCTATCCTTGCCATTTCCTGGATAGCCATGGTGTTGATGGTTTTTTTTTTCTAGTTGGTTCTCATGTTTCCTTTAGCGTGGGTTGAGTTACTAGACCTTGGAAGCCCTAGTTGGACAAATTCTCTAGACACCCTATAATAGCTTCGGTTGAGTTACTAATCCCAGAATCCTTGGTTAGACAAATGCTTTGGAAGCCCTTGGTGGGTTGAGTTACTAGTCCTGGAAGCCTTGGTTGGATAAACGCTCTAGAAGCACGGAGTAAGTTGTGAGTTGAGTTACTAGTCCTAGAAGCCTTGGTTGGAACAAATGCTCTGGAGACCTGGAAGGCTTGGGTAGAGACTGATCTCGTGATGGTTTTGTGATATCCGATCGTGAAGTGGAATCACTGTTGGATGGGTTTAGGTGGTTTTTTCTTTGGATTCCTTGGATGGTTTTGATTGATGTGTTTTATGAGATCACATATTCATGCTTGGAATATGGCATGGGGATTACTGAGTGAAGAGAGAATTGGCTCAACCATGTCTATGGTCGGATGGTTCATGGAAGTCCCACAACTGGTTAGCCTTTGCATTATTAATATAAGGTTATTTATCCTTGTTATTTCATGAGTATTATACTGGTTTATATGTGGATTATATGGTTGTTGTTTCATTGGTATTTATGTTGTTATTATGATGGTTATGAACATGTATTATGACAGTGACTATGTATGGATCTCATCATGTTTGTACTTGTAAATGAACAAACAATGTATATATGGCCTAATGGATGAAACTGCAACTAATGTGTTGAGGAATAAATGCTTCTTAGTGATACTCAGATGAGTATGAGACCCATATGCTTAGATATATTGTTTAAACCTGTAGATACATAATTGTGACATGTTTGGTGAAATGTTTGTCATGGCTAGTAGGGGTTCAGTCAAGTCCTTACTCAAATAATTTCATTTGTATCATTTTTCCCTTGTTATATTTCAGTTCTAAAAGTGTCATTTTGTTCTGGGAAGTGGTTGGGCTCTGGGCCTGAAAAAGTGGCTCAAATCCCAAAGACATAGGCAGAACATTGGGCAGAAAAGTCCCTGGACGCATGCATACCCATGTTGTGGGAGCATCCAGAGCCTCCTGGATGCATGCATGCCCATATCAAGGGAGCGTCTGGGAGTTTAATGGTCTAAAAACTCAATGGGACCCAAGGGCTAGTTACCTAAAAGGTTGGGATGGTCCCTAGGAGTCCTATTGTTGATGTGGAAGGTCTCTAGGTTTTGTCTCCATCGGTTTCACTTCCTTAAGGTGACTTAGGAGGTCGAATCATATCATAGTAACTTCGTGTCACATGCTTACCTCAGTTGGAAGATTACTTGGGTATATTTGGGAGGAGGGTGTTACAACGATAGATCTAGATTAGCATTCATTTGCCTAATAGTGACAAAATGATGTGTAAAAAATTTACCCCTAAAGTGGAATGTCAGAAAAGATGTTTAAGGACTGAAGTGCTTTATCATGCCAAAATTTAGATTAGATAACATGGTTGGAGACCTAAAATAAACAATCAAGGGTTACAATACAACATCTTCGCATAAAAATCATTGAGTTAGGCATTCCCATACTCAGAGAAAAAGTATCTCAAAGAATCAGTATGGAAATATACAAAGATCCATGTCATTAATAGACATAGTATGGGCACAACCATTAAATATGGATCCATATTTACAATATTTAACATTGAAAACTCCATGCAACTTGGATGGATGAAACTAGATCCAAGATCTTGGTCGTCATCTCTATCAATCCATAGTATGAATCTAACCATGTGAGTGAATGTCTTGAATTCTGATTACCGATCAATGATGTAAACCATTAACATGTGTGAAAGAAACCGCCAATAATGACAATGGTTCTGAAGGTACCATAGTACAATCTATGAAGTGTGATTAAATGTCTTGAAAATTGAACACTCATATAATCATTTAATCGAATGTCAATGATGAGAACTTATCATCGAAGGTGAGGAACCTACCATTGAGGCATGCAGGCTCCAAGGTACTAAAGGAGGTTTCTATACCAACTTCCTAGATAATGAGCTGAAGTTAATAGGAAGCAATCTGTCACAAGAGGGCTTACGACATGAAATTCATGTCAAGTTTTGAAGGAAAAATTTGAAGTAATTCAAGACTGACTAAGGGATGATGGCCATGATTGAAGGCTATGAATTGTAAGGTAGTTTTGAGGGAGGTTGAACTTCTCTTGAACAAATTGGCGACATGACATTTCTAATTGCCAGCTTTTGACTAAAAAATAAGACCCAAAACCAAACTGAAGACTTTTAATGAGGTATGATCAACTGAGAGACAAATGGATTTCTCAACCCAGACACAGAGGTGACAGAGTGTCATGTTCAAGAGCAACATGTTGCCTTCTTACAATATAAAAACAAATTCTTCTTTCCAATTTCCCCCTACCATTACTAGTAAGTACCTTTTTATTTTTATGCAAGCTTGAGGAGGATAACATATGCTTGTCTTGTAAGCTCATCCTTCGGACGAGTCTTTGGAGTATTTTTAACGAACCCTAGGAATGAGTGGTTCGATCTCGTCATGATAGACGAGTCCTACACTAGTTATTTTTTTACGAGTCTAGTGAAGGGATAACTCGATGCCGTTTTCATATTTAAAGAGTTTGAAAAGACACAAAAATAAAACTCATATAGTTATTTCAATGTAAAATTTTAACGAGCCCAGAGAAAGTAAAGATCAATGTTTTTCATTTTTAGGGAGTTAGGAGAAAAACATAAGTAAACTATGAATGTCCCTTTTCGTAAATTTAGTCTCTCAACCATGGAAAAGGGTAAAATAATGCAGGAGAAAACTCTTTTGACCATGATGAGTCAAAGTATAACTTTTTTATAAATAGTCCACATGATCCGTAAACGGGGTAAACTTATATCAAGTAGAGGGTTTTTGTTTTCTTTAACAAGTTCGAAACAAGCAAGCATACTCGACAATCTTTTCACATTTTGAGAGTCAGAACAGAGCTTAAAGGTAACTCTAGTATTTCGTTGTTTGGTAATTTTTAAGAGCCTAAAAAAGTGATAAAAGTTTACTCGTCGCCAAAATGATCTATGTTCGTAATTAAACCTGTAAAGTGCACATTCAAACTCAAAAATCATCATAATTGCGGGAAAAATAGTAAAAAACATTGAAAGTTTGAATTTTTAGAAGTTAAAGGTAAAATAATATTATTTTAATAGGCCTATTTTTCTTATGAAAGTTCAAAAAGTAAAAATTTCTTTACCATTTGGGTTTTTACAATTAGGAGCTATTTGAAAGTGAATTTTCACCTAAAACTTCAACAACATATTGTGATCTGACCGGTGGACCATTTCACGAGTCATTTTTTCTAGGTAGAAAGTCATTCATTTCTCTTCAATTTGATAATTTTTATTTTTCATTTCACTGGTGATTTGGTGTTTTTGATGGTTTTTTTTAGTTAAAATTATGCCCTTGGGTTTGTGCATTTCTTTTTCATCGGGACTGATGAGCCTCAGTATTGCAACAAGAATGTTGCAACTCTCAATGTGTCCTTTGATATGATGTAATGGAGTGAATATCATGAAATATAACCTAAAATAATTGTAGAAATGGAAATTCTACTTGCTCAAATGTAAACACTAATCCTAATTGCAGGATGTGAAAATTTCATTGAAAAGGGAACCTAGTCTTAACTTAAGAATAAAGAATGTAAACTAATCTAACATGCATGAAGGAAATAGAATGCAATCAATTACTTCATTCTAAATAGGTTAGGTCCATTGATACATTTCATTATATACTTCATGTGGCAATCAAGGAAATCATTGTTGTGCTATCAAATTCATAAATTTGTCCATTAACCCAAATTATCGAGATGTGTTGCAGGGGTAAAAAGGAAAATCCTAAGTCGTATTTGGTATTCCCAAATCATGGATTTAGATCCTAGGGGTCATTATTCAACTATAATAATTCAAAGTTGTAGTGGGGATAAAAAATGGTGAAGGAAAGTGATTCTACAGGTTTGGTACGGGCGATTGCTACAGGAAGCCTTTAATGCTATAGGAGTGAGAATATTGCTAAATGCCCAAGTAAATCAAAGTAAAATGGAATGGAAACAATTTTTTTATTAATTAGGATGTCGTAGGACTCCATTCCAAGTGGAATCACTCCAAAATACCCACGTTAACACGTGCTAAAAAATAGAAGACAATTATGAGCCTAAAATATGGAAATTCAAGAACTAGTGAGCTACTGAACCTATCAAATTGCTAACCTAATCAAGTGAAAATTCTATTGGCTAATTTTTTGTATTAACTTGAATGTTTTTATTACCTATTTCAAGTGGAATCAACTCAAATGAATCTCATTAACATGCTCTAAAAAATAGTAGACAATAACTACTATTTTGCTGCAAGGGACTTCCATAAATTCTAGATTTGTGAACTAATAAACCAATCCAAGTAGCTCAATGATGAAGAAGAATTTTCAAAGTTTTTATAAGGATGCATCATGCTTGTGAATATGTAAATAACCTGAAAATAACTTAATTCAATCATTTAACCCAATCCTACAGCAAAAGAAGCATCAATACTAAATGGAGAAATAGGAAAAACAAGAATAATAGATGCATGTGAATAAGAAATGAAAAGAAGAAAATTTTTTATAAAAAAGGGCTATGAGGCTCTTGGGATGGCCAAGCCCAATTATACTTAGAGTATTATGAAGGATACCAAGGTTTATAAGCTAAAAATGGCACCAAACATCAATATTTGAATCAATCTAAGTACATCCCTATTAGAAATGAAATTGGAGCTGCAAAAATACAAGTTTTCTCCACAAGAAGGCTACGAAAATTCATGCCCCTAGAGGTAAATTGGAATTGGTACTTATAAAAAATGACGAGGAAGAATTCTCCTTGAAAGGAGGAAGCTTTCCCCTCCACAATCCCTCAAATAGTGGATTTGGTTCCCAACACTAGGAATTTGAATTAAATGCCAGGGAACACATTCCTAGATTTTCTCAATCACTTGAGCTCCAGAATTTGTGCAATAATTTCATAATATATTGTTGATTTATTATCAAATATTGATCGCCCTATAGCAGGGAGCAAGTCCCTAAATTATCTCATCCTCCAAATCTTCATAATCTGCCCAATATTCTCACAATTTTCTACAAAAATAAACAATATTAGACACATAATAAGCAAGGATAAACCAAATTCCCAAGGAACCATTAATACTACAAATTAACTCTATGATGTGCAAGTAAGGGGATCAAATACATGTTTTAAGTGTCTATAAATAATCAAATGGGTGTAATAAAATAGACAATTCTGGGGCCCATCATCTCCTCCCTACTGAAATTATTGCTCACCCTTGAGCAACCTAGCCTTCTTCCTCTTTCCTTCCTTTGTAATGGTGTCCTTCGGTATCTTCTTGATGTCTTAGGTAGTTGTAGAGGTCGTTTCTCATGAATAGAACTCAACCATGGACGGTCTTTCTCTAGGTGACACCTATGATCTTGATACTAGTTTTATGGGAAGACTTGGTGTTGGTGTCCCACATCCTCTACCTCCTTTGATTTTGTAATCTGCATCCATCTTTGATTTCTGCCCCCCTCTTTTTCCCAATTTGAATAAGAGGGGTACTGTAAATTTCTTAGGAATAATCCTTCCTGCTTTCACAAGTTTATAATAGGACTCCAGGTTAGGTTGTGGTTCAGGATCTTAGAGTTCTTGGGGGCCTATTTCTACCTCTTTTGATGTTGTTGCCTCCTCCTGTAGAACTTTTCTAAATTGTTCGTTCTTGTAGCAGCCCTATCTTTCTCCTGTACCACCCTTTCTTTCTCTTGTAGCAAGGTTGTTTGTGATTTTATTTTCTTAGATGTGGTTGATCTAGTGGTTGATCTTTTCATGGATGTCATAGGTTGTTTACCCTTGGATCTGGAGGAGGTGTCCTCCTCAATTTTCCCTTCCGTTGGACCCAATTATTTTCTTGTTGGCTAGCCGACTCTTTAATTTTGATGGGGACTATTGAAGGAGGTTGAGGGTGATGAAAATGAGGCTATATGAAATGAGACTAATGGTGATGAAAACAAAGTTAGATGAAGACGAGGCCAATGGGAGAATAAACGAGGCTAGGTAAATATTGAGTTTGGTAAAGTATTTGGCTTGTGGATGGATGCCTTTATTGTCCCCCATACTTAGACACACAAAAGAGCAATTACATAGCACTCATGAAGCCTAAAGGATACGATTACATACCTTGCCTACTTGTGGATCAGATTGTTGGAGGTGACTGCATATCATTATGTATATGGAGTAGGGCCATATACATAATGATATTAGAGAAAGTTGACTCTTTTTCTTGTTCCTGGTGCATGTCTTCAGAACTTGATTATACCTTGACTGATAACTTTGTCATGTGTGTGTAGGTGCCTCTCTCATTTCTAGGTTGTTTCTACTGGTGGAATGCCTTCCCAAGGATGATATGTCCCTTCCTGGTTGCACACATGGATTCATCACGCTTCTCTTAGTGGAAAAAAAAGATCTAAGAGATTTCTATTGTCACTGCACAAGTTGCTACAGGAGGAGTTTTCTTCCTATACCAACTTTATAATCCTCTTTTGAAGTCTTTAGATTGCATGATGGTGTTGAGGGTAATGATGAAAATCCATGAGGACATGGTTGGATTCATGAGGGAGTAGAGTAGACATTGGAAAATAGAAAACAATGGCTTTTGTGGTTTTTCTCTTTCTTTTTTTTAGAGGGAGGGCAAAGTAGAAATTTTGAGAAAGTTTTGGTGAAATGGAATGGATAGGTGATGGATGGGTGATGAGTGAATCATTGGAGGACCCCCCTTTCTAATTTCCAAGAGGCATCATGGCCTTTTAGGGTGTTCTTCTCATTGGATCCCCCTCCTGTAGCTTCGTAGGTTCCTCATGTAGCATTACAAGTTTCTCCTGTAGCATTTAAGGATAGTCTCATGTATCCAAAATGTTTTATCCATATCTCTCACACGGTATAATGGATTGACCTGAAATTATTTGAGAATGCTTCCATCATCGTTATGCACCTCACCATAAAAAATGTTTGCCAATGGATGCATGAATCACGAGAAAACTTAAAAATGATTGTAGGTGATGGAGGTCGATTTCTCGAAAAGTGTGCACTGGAATTTTCTGAAATTGCTTGAGAATGTTACCATCATCCATATGCATCTCCCCATAAAACACTTCGGCCAATGGATGCGTTGTTTTCAAGATATGATAAAAATAATTTTTTGCTCTATGTATTTTGGCCTCCTGTAGTAAAACAAAGCCCTGCTGTAGCATTTTAGGAAAACAAGGAAAATGCATTGGAAGGGCTTGGGAATGATGGGAGGATGTTGGAAATGAATGAGGGTGATGGATTGACATGGACTTGGTCCTATTGGAGCATCTAAGCAAAGGAGGAGAAATTCCAATTTTGACTTCCTTTGACTATGTTTTTTATCAACTTTTCTTTTGGCAGCTAACTTGTTTTTGTTTCTTGTGAAGGTTGGAGAGCACCTGCATTCATCAAAGAGAGATACATGGAGCAAAGAATTTTTTCATTTTTCATTTTTTTTTCCTTTTAGGCCTACTAGTTGCCTTGATGAGGTTTTCAACTAGTAGGTCTTCCTAGACGCCTCAAAGGAGGTTTTCATCTAGGATCTTTTCTTTTTCTCCTTTTTCTCCTTTTCCAACCCATTGACTACCTCAAGGAGTTGTTCAATAAATGAGCCGATCTCAGACACCTCAAAGGAGGTTTTCACCTGAGATTTTATTTTTTTCCCTCTTATTTTTCATTTTTTTTTCTTTTTCTATCCTACTTTACTTGAAAAACAAAATATATTTCAAGTATAGGAATACTTCCAATGGATCCATGTGCACACCAAGATGAAAGATAAATGGATGTGTAGGTTTTAAATATATGCTTTGACATGTACCTGAATTTCAGAGACCAAATGCTTTGACTTTGACAATATCAAACGCAGTTGAAGAAGAGAGTGATGCTCTATCTTGTTTATTTTATGGAACCAAACCCCAATATAGCTTTTATGCCTTTGGTTTGCTTGCTCATCTGGAACATTCTTCATGTCTTCTTCTACCATGACATTCAAATATTCCTTTTTTGCAGATTATTCTCTTGAACACATGAGGGATCTAATGATAAAATTGAGGGAAATTTCTCAATATATGATTCTAATGTCTGCTCTTCATAAAGTGCAACCCACGATTATTTGGTCTTCTCATTTGAATCTTCTTTTTCTGAATGATGTCCTTAAATGACATCAAGGTAATATATTTTTTGTAATACTCTTCTTGAGCTAAGATGAATACCATTGAGATCAAGAGGAGATGTTAGGAAGTGTTGTACCTCAACATTGTAAGTGGGTTGAGCTACTTCCTTGTGTGGGTTTGGAAATGGTGTTATAGGTAGTTGAGTGGGAGTGGATCCTTGAGATGGATGTGGTTGGGGTTGTGGTTGTGGTGGAGGTGGATGGTAGGGATAACATGGAGTTGGGTATGGAGGATATTGAGGAAAATATTGAGGATATTGTGAATTTATCCCATAAGGTCCTTGCCAACCTTGTTGCCAAGATTGGTTTTGAGGTTGAGATTGCCAACGTTGTGAAGGAAAGGGTGTGTTCCAATCACTTTAATATGGATATGCATAACCTTGAAATTATGAATTAGTGTAACATCCCTCCCTTAATAATAAATAATAAATAATAAGAACTAATAAAAATATACAAAAATAATAATTAATAAAATAATAAATAATTATTAATAATAAACCACTTAATAAATTAATAAATATAATACCATAAAAATATTCAAATAAAAGTTAATAATAATATGAATAATAAATAATAAATAATAAAAATGATAAGTTAAAAAAATAAAAATTAGTAATAACCAAATACAAATAATAATAAAGATAATAAAAAAATATAATAACCATAATAAAATAAGGAAATTATCAAAAAATTTAGCATGCCGACACTTGGAGGGTGGGCATGTGGCATGCAGACACATGGAGGGTGTGCATGTGGTTTCCCATCCAATGGTTTTTCTATTTAAGGAATGATGAGGAGGATGAAAGGGGGGATCATTCTGAGGTTCTGTCTTCATTCTCTTGGGAGAGTACTGAGACTTAGGAAATACTGGCAGTAGTCGTTGATTGAGGGCTTGTGGGTGGCCAGTTGTAGCAGAATCCTGCACAATTGAGTCTACGGTTGGGAGGAGAGTCGTCCCCAAATCTTGTGGTCACTTCGCAGCCGGCATGTATAATTTCACTAAAGAATTGTTTTGCTTTTTACATTAATTTTAGTTTTACTTGTGCTGTTACATATGGTATTACTCAATGCCCTTAACCTTTCAAGACATGCCAAACACGACAAATTCTTGCCAAGGTGCTCAAGATAACAATGATAATAGAAAATTCAACCAATGTTTCTTATTCAAGTAAGAAAATCCCAATGATCATTCAACTTAGGAGATGTCTAACATAATCAAGAAGACCTTCAAATCTCCTTAAGTGCCAATATAAAGTTATCTTTCAATAATGTGTTAGAATTATACCCAAACTTTCCTACATATATCTCTTATCTAATGCAAACAGTGATTGCTCAGCAAGCATATAAATGCTCTTATACAACTAGGAACCTTCAAGATATACCACTGAAAAGATGCCAAAAAAAAGAGATATATTCGTTTAAATCAACAAGTCCTTTAGTTACTTAACACTTTTAATGCCAATAAAACAAAAAGGCTTTCAGCCTTAGTGCAAAATTAAGAACACCTAGATGGCCAATTTCTGAAGAGATCTTTCAAGCTGAATTATAAACTGTAAGCAATTTGATAAGTCCTTGGTGACAAGCTACTAAAAACAAGAATTCTGATATGCTTTATGTCAATAACCTCTTGTATATTTTAAAAGAGAAGAAATAGTGTTGTTAACGAACTTGCCAAGATTATGTCAAAGTGATAATCATATGGTTAGATCAGCAACACCTTTAAGATTTTCAAATGCCAATGTGAGGCTATCTTTTAATGAGACAAGAGAGTAATACCAAGGCTATCTTTTAATGAGACGAGAGTAATATCAAGGCTATCTTTTAATGAGACAAGAGTAATATCAAGGCTATCCAATGAAATTCTCAACAAAATACCTCTTATCCAATGCCTATAACCTTATGAGTAAATGAGAGCACTTT
>APFE030432154.1:0-10755 GCA_000404065.3 Pinus taeda | reverse complement strand
AACAAATAATAATAAAGATAATAAAAAAATATAATAACCATAATAAAATAAGGAAATTATCAAAAAATTTAGCATGCCGACACTTGGAGGGTGGGCATGTGGCATGCAGACACATGGAGGGTGTGCATGTGGTTTACCATCCAATGTTTTTTCTATTTAAGGAATGATGAGGAGGATGAAAGGGGGGATCATTCTGAGGTTCTGCCTTCATTATCTTGGGAGAGTACTGAGACTTAGGAAATATTGGCAGTAGTCGTTGATTGAGGGCTCGGGGGTGGCCAGTTGTAGCAGAATCCTGCACAATTGAGCCTACGGTTGGGAGGAGAGTCGTCCCCAAATCTTGTGGTCACTTCGCAGCCGGCAGGTATAATTTCACTAAAGAATTGTTTTCCTTTTTACATTAATTTTAGTTTTACTTGTGCTGTTACAATTAGGTTCTTGCATCATACTAGGTTGACTAGGTTGCCATGGTCCTCTTGGAGCTACATAACATAGTTGCTTTGGTGATTGACTTGCTCCATCGTCCTCTTGGTAAACTTTCTTCAACCTTGGTAATGATGGCCAATATTTAATAGCATGTGATTCTACATGGACAACACAAATATCAACATCTTATTTTTCCTCATCTTGCATTCTTAACAATTTTAATTGTTTGTTTAAATTGCTAAGAATTTATATTTTAAAGTCATAAAACAAATTTCCAAGTTTAACTTGACTTACCGATCTTGATGTTTATTTACTTACTCTTTCCCTTCCTCTTGATACATGTTTACATGTTTCAAAAATTTCTTGAAATGATAATTGGTATACATCACCTCTACTCATGAGATCAAGGAGATCAATCCACTCATCCATAATTGTTCTAAGTAAGATGGCTTTTAGTGTGTCAGATCCTAAATGATTTATTTTTTCCCTCTTAACATTATACATGAACCTCTCTATTAGATCCTCAAGGCTTTTATCTTCTTTTTTATTCATTCTAAATATTTCTTCTTTAAGATCACGATCTTTATATTTTTCTAGAAATATCTTTTGCATATCATTCCATGATATTATTGAATTAGTCTCTAAACTCATGAACCATTTAAGAGCTCTATCCTTCAATGTTGTCGGAACAATCTCAACTTTTGAATGTTTAGTAAGTAACCATAAGATCTACAAAATATTTCAAATCAAAGAGAAGGGTTTTCGGGTCCTCTGACCTCATACCATCGAAGTTGGGAAGGAAATATGGGGGTGTGGTTTTCATATGAACACTGACATTAGTATCTTGAATGGGAAATCCAAGAGGATCTTCTTCATTGTTATCATATCCATCCATTTGGTCTATCTTTTCTACCACCTCTTCTTCTTGTACCTGCAAAAGTGGATGGTGATGTGGTTGTTACTACACCATATGATCAAATGGGGGGGTTGGTGATGAGGCTCATCAATAGGTAAATTATATGGGCCTTAATGCCACTCTCCAGCTTATTAAAATCAAATTTTCTCACATTTTTTTACATATTTTATTATATTTTGCTTAGCGATAAGGGTAAAGGTGAGATGTTATGTCATGTGGCCTAATGTGCATTAATTGCAGGATTTGGAGCAGTTTTTGGCTAATTTAAGTGCAGGAACTCGAAGTAGACAATCAAGAGGGATTTTAGGATATTGAATATCCCTCCTTAACTCCTCAATAATTTAAAGATTCCTCCACTAGATCTCATTAGCTTAGAGTTACAAGTAGCCAAGCCCACCGAGTTCATTGGCAGCTAAGCCAATGATAGTTGAAGAAAAATTAATCTCAAGTTTGGGAGCCAAACCTCCCTAATTTTAAGGAAGTTGTTGGTAGCTTCAGTTGTATAAATAAGAAGGCATAGGGCCTCATTAGGATTTGACTTTTTATGGTATCCAAGAGGAAATTTTGAGCCTAAGATATTGTGAATATTATTCTCATGTTTTTTTTAACATTTTGATGATAATGAAAAGGGTTCCTTTGATCCAGAACCGAGTTGACTTAGAGGGCTGAAGCTCTTGGGTTAGGGCCCTGTTGTAGTGGCTACAACCAACCTCCAATTTTTTTCCTTAGCTTTGTTTTGGAGTCATCCTACCAACCTTTCACAGCAGCATGTCTTGTCTTGTCAAGTACAAAAGATTCAGTGATTTTCTTGCAGAATGATAGCCTTTCCATCAAATCTTATTGCATCCCCCTCATAGGATGTTTCACCGAACTTAGTCCAGCTACAGGCTGAGTAGCTCCCTCAAGGAATTGCACAATTGTGGAGAGAAACAAACCTTCCCTCTAAAAATTACACAATTCTGTCTGGCAGCCTGCTGGGCTCCAGAATTGCACAAATCTTCCTGTCATTGTTCACTAAGAAAATTACGCAATTCCTCCCAGCAGGGCTGCTCAACCCAGAAATTGCACAATTCTAGGCACCAGTCAGCTTCTCTGCCTAGAAATTACGCAATCCCTCTTGGAAGCCACCTCCTATAAATGCACATTTTTTCCTCCAAGCTGAGCAAACTGTTGCATGTAAAGTTGAGTTGATTGGTTCCCTCTGGAATCGAGAAAAACTAATTTGCATGCATGGATTGATCCTCCCAAGGCATCATGCAAAGGCATCCCTTGTTTCAGGAATCTATTTTTAGCAGTTGGAGGTTACATGCAAGGATCATTTTAGAAACCTCCCACCAAGTGTTGCTTTCCCTAGATTTGTGGCATGCGTGTTGCAACCTCGATTTTATTGAAACTCATCAACCAGAAGCTGCAGAGCTCATTCCTCACATTGATCTTGCAGCTTTAACCTCCCACGTTGCATTTAGGAGTCGTCGGCACGTTTAGCTCCTTTTTTTTGGGTAAGCCCGCTTTGCATGTCTCACGTTGCGTTTCTGGTGCTTTTTGTGTTTCGTTTTGTATGAATGTTGTCTACTCGATTTTAGTGAGCACTTGCTATCTTTTTGATACATAATAGCTTGTACTAGCACCGTTTCAGTTTTCATTAACATCTCACTATTGTCACATGCATGACATTGTTTTTCATGGATGGTTGCCATTGCGGAAAATCACTTCACACACATGCATTCTTTCCCATTTCCGAATCTTGCACTTGTTGTTTGCATGAATTATCATTCACTCTTTTTTGCATGAATGATCATTCACTCTTGTTTGCACTCATCTCATCATGCATTCACACTTCTCTTGTTTTCAGTAGCCCGTCGGCCGGTCTAGGTTGCCTTGGGTCGGATCGTGCCTCGCCCGGCTAGCACTGCGCATTTCCAGAAGCAAAGGCTTTTCCTTCCCTCCAAAAATTGCGCAAATTTAGCTAGGCATTGACTTCCAGGCTTACATTGCGCAATTATTGGAGGTAGTGTCCTCTTAGCCCCTGAAATTGTGCAAAGTAGTTTGTTGGTTGCATGTCACTGCTGACTGAAATTGTGCATTGTGTAGTTTTAGTCCTCAGCAAGCTAGGCTGGACTATGCATTCACAGCTCTAGAAGTTAGTCAACCTCCTGATAGCTCGGACTGTGCCTTGCCCAGGTTTGGTAGTCAGTCTCCCAACCTACCGGTGGAAATTGTGGAACCTTCATGATCAGTGACACAGGTATGTTGTAAGTCAGTTCTCAGGTTCGTTTTGGTTTTCAACTAACAGATTTCTTGCCATGAGTGTTGCCATGTCTCCAGGTATCGCAGGTGTTCATCTACCTCTCAGCAACACAAGTACAGTGGTTTCCAGGAGAGCAGAGTCGAAGACACTGTTTAGAGCACACTTGGGGATGCAGTCGATCAAGTGTCTATGAACTTGTCTACCCACGAAGACATCAAGTTGTTCGTAGACAAGGACATCAAGATATGACGACAATAGCATCACAACAAGCAGCACCATCAACAGCACCTGAAGGCAGCATATTGGATGAAACAAATGCAAGAGGAAGGTTGTTGACAACACAGAGGCCGAACAAAGTTTCAAGATTAAGCAAATCCACTTGTGATGAAAGAAAATTTGGAGACCCAAGTTGTGAGGTGACGTCGCAACATGAAGATTGCGTGAAGACAGAGAACAGAACAAAGAAGGAGTTGAATGTGCTGAAGCAACAACTCAAGGAAGAACATGAGTTGCATAGACGAGAGAATGAGTTGTAGCAGGAACGAGTACAGTAGCGGGTGCAACATGCACTCATGGATGAAACTGTGTCCATACAACTTATAGATCCATCCCAGCAGCTGGCACGGAGTAGACATGGTGATCAGTGTTGTTGCTCGCATGCAAGGGAATTCAACAGCATGCATGTCATTGTGCGCATGCATGCGATATAACCCATTTGGCACACTCACCGAGGCAAAGACAAGAAGCAAGTCCGATTGGAGCTGAACATGCAGTTGACAGCTGATGTGCATGACCATCAGCACACACTAGAAGATTAGCACAAACACTATGCATCAGTGTGTTGCTGGTTCAACCGCACCCAAGAAGACCATGTGCATGTTAGTAGATGGGTTGGGTGGAGGAGCCACACTAATGCACCGGGATGAAACAGAGTCAAGAGTTTGCTTCAGTAAGATGTCACCATGGAGCACATGCACACCATCACGGACGACCAAGCTTGGCATAAGCTTACCACCTTCACCATCACAAGCATGTCAAAGAGTTGGTCTCATCACAATGGATCGAGTGTCATTGATGTCTTGCGTGGATTTCTCAAACCATTTTGTCTCACGTGGGAACATGTGCATTGTAATGTAACGTCTTGTCAAGTGGAAATTCAAGTGTTGATAGTTGGATGTAACAGTCATAGAGTAGATGAAGAGTCATGATGGTAGATGAACTGTCACAAAGGGGAATGTCAAGGGTCACCCCACCCTTTGTTATAAATAGAAGCTCATAACTCATTGTAGAGGCTTTTGGTCAGCCAAGCTTCCGATAGGAATATCGTAGAGAGAGCTTGGATAATATTGTAACGAGCCTTTTCTTCTCCACTGCGCAGAGCTAGTATATCTCTTTGGAGGAGCAGGCGATTGTGGCTATAAAGTTCCGCTATTAGAACTAGTGGTTAGACATAGATGTATTGTATGACTGGAACTTACACTTATTAATATAACAGAGCCAACATATTTCATGCATATGTTGTATTGTATTCTATGTTATCTGGTTTACTCTAAATGATATATGTATTTATTTTCTTACGCATGCATGTATGTAATTTTTTGTGTATGTATGTATGAATATTTCTGAAACGTATTGTTGGTTTAACCATCACTTTGGATTTCTAGCTAACTTGCCTTCCATGCTGTGATGCATCTTTTCTTGTGTGTTCCCTTCTTAGCTTCGTGCTATCACAGGTTTCCAAGGGGCACACCCATCTCAACCCCCATGTGTTTGAACATCTCATGCACCTTCCTTGGCTTGCTGGAGCTGTGACACCCTTGCTACCAACAGAGACATCTTACTTGCCTCTATGCGAAATCGCAGTCAAGGCATTACTGTATGAACCACTGATGGGAATCCTGCACCAAATGGTCTGAGGTCTAATTGGGACTTCTTACCAGGAAGATCCCCTTACATGTTGGCGGGTCCAGCACTGTCAAAATTTTGGCACTAGAAGGAGGGCCAGATGACAAGCTGATTCCTCACATCTGTTTTGAATCTCTACATATCTATCATGAATAACTACAGAGTTGCTCTTCTGGAGTGTATTTATTATGGAAATGACTTCATTATCTCGGAAAAGCTCTCGGATAACTTTTCACATAAAACATTTGATGGCGGAGGCCACGTAGCCTTGGTTAGGCACGCGGTCGGCGTTGTAGGCTCATGCGAAAGACATGGAATCTTTGAAGAGTACATGACATGTGCGTTGTTTGTCTACATGCTTCGAGGGCACCCCATGGACTGGTGTACCACGTTGCCCGAAAAATCTATTCATTCTCTTGCTCATCTAGTCGCAGAGATATACCGTGCTTTCAATCACTTTAACCATAAAGCACTCGATCAAGAAATTATGAAATTACGAAAAGCACCCGATGAATTTGTTGATCAGTTTTACACACGCTTTTGTAACCTTGTATACCAATTACCCAAAAATGAAATTGATTGGGAATTTATTTATGGAAGATTTGAGTATCTTCTTCACATATTCGAACCCTGCTCAACACACTTCAGTGATGGAGCTGTGCAATCACAAGTAGGCATAGTTGTTGTCACAAGTGATTGTTCGCCTTCACCTCTTCAAATAGCTCACCATCGTGGAGTGATGTGGGAGATCATGCACACACATTTTTTGAACTGTCACATCCTCCCACCCCACCTGCTCTTGACATCTGCGCATATTTGGCTTTCCAGCTTGTTGGTTGTCACATGGATTCGTTCCCTCAATCTTCATCCCCGCATTCTGTTGATCCTCTGGATTGTATTGTCTTGTGTTTTTTCATTCTGGACTCCTCACCTGTTGTGAATGAGGATCAAGTTATTGATGAAGTTGGTGTTATGTAGCCAACCTGCGCCATCATTCATGGTGAGTGTGTGCGAGAATCTAAAGAAGAACCCATGGTGAAGGTTGACTCCCTTCCAGTCGCACCTCATCCACTGTATCCTGACATCTCTTGTGATTCTGCCGCTGTTGATTTCCCCTGTGAAGACCAATTTCTGAATTTTTCTACTTTCGATCATTCACAGAACACGTCAGATGTCATTTTGTCATCATAGTAAGGAGAGGACACATCTTCCTTCAAAAATCAGTCCAATCTGTCATCTGTCATTTCTGAAAACACAGAGGGTGAACATATTTGATTCTCATCTACCCCTCTGCCCGATTCATCAAATCATGAGGATGCCAACAAACATCATGAATTTTTTGATCTTGGTTGTCATGATCTCTCTACTTCTTCAACTGATCACGATGTTGATTCAATCGTTGTTAATTTTTCTAAGACACTGGTCTACAATGATCTATCTGTCAACGAAGTTGAAACCCTGCAGACTGTCGAGGCACTTCACCCCGAGCTGATGGTTATGTTAGGCCCTCGCTGTCTTGAGGTTGGTTTCACTTCCGGTCAGGAAATTGTTGAAACACTCAAGTCTCCTCATCACTCTCTGCTTTGCATCGAAGATCAACCAAACACCCAGATTTCGCTTCCTCCACTCGAACTACATGATCCCATCGCTCATGCATTGGAGGAATCTTACACATCAAGCACACATGCACAACGTAAGTGGTATACACTGTTACAAATAAGAAAGATGTAACAGTGAAGACAAACACACTTCAAGCTTACAAACAACCATGGAACAAACTTGAGTGAAAGAGCATGACATGCATTCTGTGGAGCTGCCATGATGTTGTGCTACATTGCGTGCAGATGTTGAGTGTATGCATTCTCTTGACTGTGACATGCAAGAAAACATGAGAAAGGTAGACCACTTGTGTTGTGCATGTGTGCTCGCTGTGTAAGATTCCTCCAACACGTGAGTGATGGGATTGTGTAGTTCGAGTGGAGGAAGTGAAATATGGGTGTTCGGTTGATCTTCTATGCAAAGAAGAGAGTGATTAGGAGCCTTGAGTGTTTCCACAATTTCCTGACTGGAAGTGAAACCAACCCCAGGACAACGAGGGCTTGACATAACCATCACCACTGGCTAAAGTGTCTCGACAGTCTCGGGGGTTTTGACCTCATTGACAGATAGATCATCGTAGACTAGTGTTTTGGATAGATTAACATGGTTGAATCAACACCATGATCGGATGAGGAAGTGAATAGATCACTACAACCAAGATCAGAAAATTCGGGATGTTTGTCGGCATCCTCATGATTTGATGAATCAGGCAGAGGGGTAGATGAGAAGCAAATATGTTCAACCTCTGTGTTTTCAAGAAAGATAAACGATAGATTGAAGGCTTTTCCAAGGAAGATGTGTCCTCTCCTCATTGTAATGACAAACTGACATTCGAGGTGTCCTGTGAATGATCGGAAGTAGAAACATCCGGAAATGGGTTTTCACAGGGGAAATCAATAGTGGCAGAATCACAAGGGATGTCAGGATGAAGCAGATGAGGCGCGGCTAGAAGGGAGTCATCCTTCACTGCAGGGTCTTCTTTAGATTCTTACATACACTCATGATGAATGATGGCGTAGGTTGGCTGCATAACACCAACTCTTTCAACAACTTGATCCTCGTTCACAACAAGTGAGGAATCCAGAACGGAAGAACACAAGACAGTAAAATCCAGAGGATCAACAGAACACAAGGACAGAGGTCGAGGGAACGAGTCCACATGAAAACCAACAGGCTTGCAAGCCAAATCTACGCAAATCTCAAGAGCAGGTGGGGTGGGAGGATGTGACAGTTCAACAGAGGTGTGCGCATGATCTCCCACATCACTTCGCGGTGGTGGTGTTGTTTGATGAGGTGAAGGCAGACAATCACTTGTGACAACAACTGTGCATGCTCGTGATTCCGCAGTTCCATCATCGGAGTATGAGCAGGCTTCGAGTGATTTCAAGAATTGTAGATTTTCAGATATGTAAAGAAGATACTCAAATCTTCCATCAAGAAATTCCCAATCAATGTCATCTTCAGGGAATTAGTATGCAAGATTACAAAAGTGTGTGTGAAATTGTTCAATGGATTCATCAGGTGCTTTTCGTAATTCTAGAATTTCTTTATTGAATGCTTTATAGTTAAAGTGATTGAAATCATAGTCTATCTCTACCAACAAATGACTAAGAGAATGAATATATTTTTTGGGCAGCGTGGCACACTAGTGCATTGGGTGCCCTTGAAGTGTGTAAAAGAACAATGCGCAACTCATGTATTCTTCAAAGAATCCATGTCTTTCGCATGAGCCTACAATGTCGACCGTGTTCCTAACCAAGGCTATGTAGCTTCCACCATCAAATGTTTTATGAGACAAGTTATATGAGAGATTTTCTGAGATGATGAAATCGTTTCCATAGGACATACACTCCGGAAGAGAAACTTGGTAGTTAGTCATAATAGATGTGTAGAGATTCAAAATAGATGTGAGGACTCAACTTGTCATCTGGCCCTCCTTCTAGCGCCAAAATTTTGACGGTACTAGACTCGCCAACATGTAAGGGGATCTCCCCGGTAAGAAGTCCCAATTAGACCTCAAACTTTTGGGTGTAGGCTTCCCAGCAGTGGGTCATGTAGCAATACCTTGACCACGATTTTGCACAGAGGCAAGTAAGATAACTCTGTTAGTAGCAAGGGTGTGACTGCTACGGTTAGTCAAGGAAGGTGCATGAGGGGTTCTAACACATGTGGGTTGAGATGAGTGTGCCCCTTGGAAACCTATAACAGTGCTCGGATGGGAAGGGAATACACGAGCGAAGATGCATCACAAGCTGAAAAACAAGTCACCTGGAAATCCAAAGTGATGGTTAAACCAATCAACACATTTCAGAAAGATTCATAGATGCTCATATAGAACAGTCCATCCATGCGTGCGTAAGAAAGCAAATACATATCCCATTTAGAGTAAAGAAGACAACTAGAATACAATACAACATATGCAAGAAATGTGCTGGCTCTTATTATATAAAGAAGTGTAAGTTCTAGTCATACAATACATCCATGTACACCGCTAGCCCCAATAGTGGAACGTTACAGCCTCATCCACATGCTCCTCCAAAGAGATGTACTAGCTTCGTGCAGTGGAGAATCCAAGGCGCATTACAATACTGTCCAAGCTCTCTCCAAGATAGTCTTATCGGAAGCTTGGCTGACCAAAAGCCTTTACAATGAGTTATGAGGTTATATTTATAGCAAAGGGTGGGGTGACCCTTGAAATTCCCCTTTGTGATAGTTCATCTACCCTCATGACTCTTCACCTACTCTATGACTATTACATCCAACTATTGACACTTGAACTTCCGCTTGACATGACGTTACATTACAATGCACATGTCCTCATCTGAGACGAAATGGCTTGAGCATGCCATGCAAGACATCACTGACACTCGGTCCATTAAGGTGAGACCAACTTTTTGACATGCTTGTGATGTTGAAGGTGGTGAGTTGATGCCAAGCGTGGTCGTCCGTGATGGTGTGCATGCACCCCATGGTGACATCTTGTTGAAGCGAAATTTTGCCTCCGTTACAACCGGTGCATTGGTTTGACTCCTTCATCCAAATCATCTACTAACATTCCCATGGTCTTCTTAGGTGTGATTGAAACAGAAACAAACTGATGCATAGTGTTCGTACTGATATTCAAGTGTGTGTTGGTGGTCATGTGCATCAACTTCCCGAAGTACATGTTCAGCTCCAATTGGACTTGCTTCTTGTCTTCACCTTGGTGAGTGTGTTGAATGGGTTGGATCACATGTGTGTGCACAATGACATGCATTCTGAGGAATCCCTTGCATGCTATCAAAAAAAATACTCACCATGTCAGCTCCGTGCCAATTGCTGGGATAGATCTATAACTTGTATGGGCATAGTGTCATCCGTGAGTGCATGTTGCACCCACTGTTGTTCCTTTTCCTGCTGCAACTAATTCGTTTGTTTGTGGAGATTCATGTTCTTCCTTGATTTTCTACTTCAGCACATGCAACTCCTTCTTTCTTCCATTTTATGTTTTCGCGTGATCTTCACGTTACACAGTAATTTGTCACCATTGGTCACCATCCCTGTTACCCCTGTTTTCGTACACTGGAGGATACATTCCGGGACCTGTGAGCAGTGACATAGCCTAAAAACATTTGCATTATGTTCCCCTGAGTATGTACTTCATGTTCCCTGAAGACACCTT
>APFE030432151.1:0-10884 GCA_000404065.3 Pinus taeda | reverse complement strand
TTTCCCAAAAAACGTCGTTTAGGGCCTCAAAACGGCTCCAGAAGTTTAGGACCCGAAAAAACTGCTAAAAATAGTAAATTGTGCTACAATTACGGAAACTAAAAGAGATAGTTGTGGGGGTCTAAATGGGATAGGTGGGTGGCCACCAACATCCACCTGGATCATGTCACCTCTAAAGAGAGGATGAGTTCCAGAGGCTACCTGGCCCTCTACAGGCTCTGCCTAAAGAAATAACAAAGTAAACATTTAGAAGTCTTTGACATACACATACTTGAAGTTTGATGTCTTGCGGAATAAGACAAATAACTTTCTGCAGCTGAATAGGATATTATGTGTGTATGAAAGTTATGTATATTTGTTGTTTAACACTTTATATCAGTCTTGTTTAGCATATCATCTTCAGCAAATAAAGATATCAAAATGATAAAGCAGTTCACCCCTTCTGGGCTACATCTGCTGGACCAAGCCTCTCCAACTACGATTGTCCTCTTGTATTAAAAATGCTACAAAGGCTAATACAAGAATATTAGTGTCTCGAAAGACAGATCTGACTGTAAATATAGAATCAGAAGATAGGAATTAGCTAAACATGCACTTTCCCAAGCACTAAACAGTGAAATTGTAGCTGATACAGTACTTTCCCCAATTGGCCCTGGTGGCCCTTTAGACTTGCATGGAGAATTTTGAGGTGAAGATGACCTCAATGGGCTCTGAAACCTCTTCCATTAGACTTAGAAGGTCGAAAATAGTAGACATAGGCTTTTGAATAACCAAAAAAGGATGAACATAGCCCCCAAACAGCTCAAGCACTGAAATGGCCCTAGTGACCCTGAAAGCTTCCCTGAAGCTAAATAGTGAGAAGAATGCCTCAAAATGAAAAACGAGCTGTAGAAATGGATTCAGAATGCTGAAAACCTTCATGAATGACCTTCACTCCACATTCAATGGCTGCACAATTCCCAATGCAACTCCCAAACTGATTTGGCCTTGGTGGGTCCTGGAACTTCCACGAAGAAAAAACACCTGCAAACGACCTCAGATGGTTGTGAAACCTATACCAATGGCTTCATAAGGTCAAAGAGACCAAAAATCAAAAAACAAATCGTCCAAAAAAGACTTTCCTAGCCAAAGTTATGGCCATTTACTCCCAACTGCCAGTTGCCCCTACAAAAACTCCAGATAACTTTAGTTGGAGCCAGTTAGGCCCGCCAAATATGGCGGGTCCGCCCAAATTTGGCGCTCCACCAAAATTTCCACCAGACTAACCGTAATGGTTTGGTTGAACTGCAGTTATAATAAATAACATGTGAATGGTCGACGGTTTTACCTCGAGTTTGGTGCCAAACCTTTAATGAACGATGAACGGAACTGTCTGTTAGACCGGATTGAACGCATTTTTGAACACATTGAAGGCTTCAAATAGTGACTGTTTAGTGTTAGCGCTGGCGGTTAGGGAGTGGCCCCTGGTCTTCGGGCCACGGCCACGACACATGGGGCTCACCCCCTTCGGGCCCCGCCAAAAACCTTTGCAAAGCTTATAAATTGTTTGTCCCACGCCATAAACAAGTTCTGCTTGTGTGGTCTATGGGTAAAGCGAGGTGTTGATATGATTTAGGTCATGTGTTCAAACCTCAACCCAACCAAAGTTTTGAACATATGCACCCATAATGATGATGTCACCCTGGGCCACGTGGCGGCCTCCGAGCTTTCCACGTGGCTCCCTGCCATTGGTTGTCCCAAAAGGAATATTTCTAAGAATATTCTTTTTTTAATTTGTTTTTGAAAAAATTCAAAAATTAAGAGTCATTGGGTGATTTTTTTTTTGGCATAACTTCTGCATACGGAGACTGTTTTTCGAACCATTTGCGGCGCCGGAATCAGGAATATGACCTCTATCCGGTTGTTTAAGTTCAAACCAGTTCTAAGCACTTTCATTTTTGACCATTTTACGACACTTTGTCCTGAGCTCCTGATCACACACTTAACAATATAGGGGCCCATCCATAAAGACTTGAACTTACCTGCTCCTAACTTATCGGACTCCTAGTCGTAAAGTAAGACTAGGTCACCTTCTGAGAAGACACAAGGTTTGACATTCTTGTCGAACTGCCCCTTGAATCGTTTCTTATGGGCTTCGTTAGCCAAGGCGGTATCATGACGGGTTTCATCCAATTGGATTAGTTCTAAGAAATGAGCCTCCTCTTCTGAAGTTCCGAGGAGAAGGTCGACTGCGAGCTTGAGGGATGAGATTCCACACTGAACTGGTAAGATCGCTTCTAGGCCATACACCAGTTGAAAGGGTGTAAACCTGGTCGCATTCCTTACTGGTGTCTGGTATGCCCACAAGGCCAAGTACAGGATCGAGTGCCAACTCCGCTTATGGATTCCATCATCCTTTGCAGCATGCGCTTTAGGACCTTGTTGATTACCTCAACTTGTCGATTAGCTTGCGGATAATACGGACTAGAGCTGCCATGGGAGAGTCCTAATTTGGCAACCAACTCAATCATCATGTGATTGCAAAAATTTGATCCATGATCTATGATTATAGCTTGTGGAACACCAAATCTGGAGACTACATGATTGAAAAATAAAAGAGCAACTGTTTCACCGTTGTTCTTTAATGTAGGCATCGCCTCGGCCCATTTAGTAAAATAGTCTACTACGACTATGATATACCCATGCCCCCCGGCCAAGGTGGGGTTACATGTCATGAAATCTATGCCCCATTTGGTGAATGGCCCAACAGCGACTACTGGTTGCAGTGGCGTGGGTGGTATTCTAGTTTTACGATCGAATATTTGACAGGCATGGTAACTTCTGACTACAGTTATGCAATCCTTGAACATTGTTGGTAGAATTATCCTGCTCGTAAAATCTTTTGAGCTGTAACGTAACCAGATTGATGCCCCCCACACACGCCTAAATGATAGTCATTCAGGACTTTTTCGGTCTCCTCATGGGTGAGGCACCTCCGCAGAAATGTATCGATACCACAATGGTAAAGCGTATCACCGACGATCATGTAGTCTTTTGCTTGGTATCGAGTACGTCGCTGCTCTGATCGGGAGGTATTAGACCTGTATGTTTGGGTCTGGAGATAGATGATTATATCTCCATACCACGGATCGCTTGAAGATATCAGAAACAAAGATTCATCCACGATTGTTGCATTGGATGTTGAATCGTTGGACGACGATGGGAGATTGCATAGCAACTCCGCGAAAACCAGAGCTTTCTTTGATTTGGATTTTACAAATTCCAGATTAAAATCTTGCAAAATTTCTATCCATTTGGAATATTTGCCCCCTAGTAACTGTCGCAACAAGATATAAGTCATGGGGTTGCAATCTGACAAAATGGTAGTTTTTCAAAAGAGGATGTAGTGTCAAAATCTCTGTATCGCTTGAACAACTGCGAGAGCTAGCTTTTCAACATAGGAGTACTTGCTTTTTGTGTCATTTAAGTTTCGGCTTAAATAATAGATAGGATGTTCAATTCCATTGTCTTCTTGAACTAAAACCATTGCTATGGTCGTATCTGCTGCAGCCAGATACAGGTTATAGTCTTTTTGATAATCAGGAGCATACATTAATGATGCTTTTATTAGGGATTCCTTTAAAGCATCAAAGGAAGCTTGCGCGACCTAATCCCAGATGAAGGGTACTTCTTTTTTCAATAGACGAGTATAACCTTTAGCAAGTTCGGCATAATTTGGAATGAACCTCCTTAGAATGTTTGCTTTCCCTTGGAGTTTCTGAATCTGAATCAAATTTGAAGGTGGAGGCAAATCAATGATTGCCTGAACCCTAAATGGGTCGAGACAAATCCCATCCTTCGAGACCACAAAGCCAAGTAAATGACCAAAACTGACACAAAACACACATTTGTGTGGATTGAGTCGTATCTTGTAGTGTTGGAAACGTAGAAATATCACTCTCAAATGTTGTGGATGATCAGTCTGCTTTCGTGAGAGAGTCGGAAGATCGTCGAGATATGGTTGAACGATGTTCTTGATTTCATGGAAGGCATAATTCATTGCTCTCTGAAATGTTTCCCCTACGTTCTTTAAACCAAAGGGTAGCTTGCGGTATGTGAATGTGCCCCGCGGACAAATAAATGTAGTCTTTGACTGGTCTTGTGGGCGGATATTTATTTGATTATACCCGGAAAATCTATCCATAAATGAAAAGATTTCACATCCAGCACATTCATCAATTATCTGGTCAATGAAGGGTGTAGGGTAGTTGTCTTTTGGACAAGCTTGATTTACATCCCTATAATCGACGCACACTCTAATCGTTACTTTCTTTTTCATTACAGGAACAATATTCGATACCCAATCAATTACAGGAATGGGGTCAATGAGACCAGCATGGAGAAGTTTTTCAACTTCTGCCTTGATGGCAGCGGATTTCTTGGGGTGCACCCACTGAAGCCATTGTCGTACTAGTTTGACATTTGGATACATCTTAATTTCATGTTCAACGATACTCGAGTCGATGCCTCGCATTTCTTCATATGACCATGCAAAGACATATCTGAACTTTCGAAAGAGAGTGTAATCCAATTCTGAAGGAGAACAAGATTTGCCAACATGAATATTCTCTACAACATTTGGTTTGGTCGAGATATTGATGGCAATAGTCTCTTCAATATTAGACAAGTTTCGCTCGGAATCCACCATATTTACAATATTCGATCTGAAATCAAATACTGAAGGATGATCAAGTTCACTGGAATAATCTTCTTTATAATCTGGAAGATGGGAACGATGGTGGTAATCTTCCCATGGTGCCCCATCAATCATCATTGACTGAACAATTCCTTCGTCTGTAGAATGTACATGCGACTAAGGATCTGAAGGGGTACCATATTCCTTAGACCTATCAATCCAAACGCTTGAGGAGCATTGATTTGGGTTCACCTCCCATGCCAAAAACATTGATTGATACAATATTTCTATTGGGCTTGGAGGAAAAACCTCACGATGATCCATGCTAACATCGTGATCGGATATCTTCTGAATGGAAGACACCATATTGCAGGTTCCCATCATGGCCACTTCCACCAGATCATTTGGAGGAGGTAGGGAAAACGTACCCATCAATGTCAGGTCTTTTAGTAGGCCTACTCCAATATTTTGAAGTGACTGAGAGCTCCCGTGGATCATCAGAATGCTTCCCGTAACTTGTGAACTGTTGGGGAGGAATGTTTGTTGGTCGATGACTGTAATTCCTCCTTGGAAAGGAAATGCAATCTTTCTAAAGTATGTCAACACAACAGCGGCCATAGCATATATCCAGGGCCTTCCCAGTAGGATGTTGTAATCGAGGTTTCCGTCGATAACTTCAACATCAATTTCTATTGTCTTGCCCCCCATTTTGACTTGCAAGTTACTTAAAATCCCGAATGGAGTGTATGTTCATCCATCAAATGATTTCAACATCGTTGACGATCGCAACAAGGGTGGTGAGCCCAAAGTATTTCAACAACTCATTGACATAATACATGTAGATGTTCCCTCATCAATAATCATTTGGTGAACAGTTTTGTTGAGGGCTTTCACTTGAATAAGGAAAGCAAGTTGAGCTGGTAACTGAGGATCATATCCTTTATGATTAAAGGCCACAATATTGGAATCCGTTGGGTCAATCCCACCTATTGCTGATAATAGAGCATGCTTTTGGGAGGGGCAATTTTGCAGTACCTCAAGTGTCGACATAGCGGATGGTGATTGGGCCAGGTACTCTACTATATTATAATTTTGTGCTGCTCTGGCACGAGGATTAAATTTCGGTTTGTGTACTACTCCCTTTGGTGGCTTTATCGTTAGCTCAAGAATGATGTGTGGCACAACTTTGATCGAAGTTGTTGTCGAACTACTAGGTTGATCAGTACCCTTGTTGTTCGACAACTGTGGATTCCTGTAATCTTTATTCCTTGTCGATATTGAAGCATCATTTTGATGTTTTGAAATGGAAAACATAAGCACTTGGGATGGGGAAGCATTTTCACTAGCAATCAGATTGGTTCCTAGGTTTGGAAGCGGATCAATCAATACTGCTGAGGTTTTTGAACTCTTAAAAAGTTTTTTAACTTCAACTTTATGTGGAAAATCTCTCGTCCAATGATTCTCATCACATATCTGACACCCTGAAGGGGCTTTCCTTTGCCCAAAAGGGTTTGCAGAAGATTTTTCAGGAGACGACTCCTCTTGTTTCTTCTTCTTCCCTTTCTTTTTCTTCTTGCCCCCTGGTTGCTTCGGTTCTTTGCCTTTGTCAGTCGACACGGCATTTACCTCTGAGGCGAGAAGTTCTTCATTTACATTTTGACTAGAAACCATACGAGCTTTCTTCGATGTATCCTTTATGATTTTTGTGCTAGTCGTACCTATCACACCATCACTGGCATGAGAGTCCTTGTTTGATTTGGGAGGAGGAGGAACGGAAAATTCCGATCTAGGAGCATAAGGGATTTTGTCATAGAGCGTGCCAGACTGAGTATAGATCAAGTCTAGATATTGTGCACGAGCAATGACTTGCTCTTTAGTGACAACCCCTCCCTTTGCCATATCTTCTGTGATAGAAGGTAACAATGACTTAATAAACCATTCAACTAATAGCTTATCAGGAACATATGTTTTTACCATTCTACAACGACACTGCCACTCATGAATATGATCAAATATGTGAATGGTTGTCATTTGTTTGAAATTGGTAAGAAGCTCTGTTCCTGTTTCGTACCTTATGGGTAACTGAAAATGGATTAAAAAGGTTGTGGCAAGGGTGTTGAAGTTATCAAATGAAGCTCTAGGCAATTCAATGTACCATTTTGCTGCCGGACTAGTTAACGCTCACTGAAAAAGGCGAAGCCTAATAGAATCATCATTTAGAGTGTTGGATGAACACCACAGATGAAAGATCATCACATGATTTGACGGGTCTTCACCTAGATTTCCATTAAATTTATGAATACCTGACGAAAGTTTATGAGGAATCACCGGCCACCAAGGGGCATAAGCAATTGGATCATTTGTTAGCCGATTTAGATCTGGTAACTCTAAAGTCGCCACGAAGGGCAACTGTTGATTCAGGTTCGGCGAAGCATACCCAGGATAGGATGGTATTGCCTGAGCAATGGGTCTTTGCATACCAGCATAATGCATTTGATGCTGATAACTTTGGTAAGGTTGATGAGCATAACCATTATGAAATGATTGATGTTGACTGTTTTGAATATACGGCTGCCCATTACTTGCAAAGATTTGTTGCTCAGATCCTTGGTAAGCTTGTTGGAATTGCAGTTGTTGACATTGCACTAGCCATGGTTTTGAAACCATTTGTTGCTGTCCAATACTGACTATTTGACCAAGATGAGGGGTAATAGTACCCGTTTGAACCTAGGTCACTCCGGTTAGGGAGCCACTAATTGGTGATTTCGGTTGTGTCGTGGAGACAGGAGGCTATTGTATTATGACCTGAGAGACTTGAGGTTGACGTACAACAGGAAATGCTTGTACTTGCGACACTGTCACAATGGCCGATGTAGTGGGGATATTTGACACAGGTAGGCTTTGTTGCATTGAGTATACAACCCTTGGTTGTTGAGGCAGTATTGGCACCCAACCGCTGGATGTAATTCCAGCATGACCCGAATTCTATTAGGAACTCCCATATGGTTGTTCTCCCGAAGGAAACAATGGAAGGGCATATTGCCCCCCATATGATGGAAATCCAGTGCTCAAAGGAATGATTGGCCTTTGGGGATTGGACTGCCTAAATTGATACTATTGCAAAGAATCAATTTGTTGAGACTCAACATAAGAGATTCCAGATATTATTTCGGACGAACAAACAGGAACAGACCATGATGTCGAAACAGTCCCTAGATGGACTCCATCTAGCGGTTGAGAGCTAGTTGGGACAGATGGTACACCAGTTAACATTGTTGGAGTAGCAACAAGAAGTTCTGTTGTAGCCGCGTCAGATGACACAGTCCTAGATGTCGACGGTTGTTCAAACATATCTAGCCTATCCAAAAGATTTCCTAGCGATTCTACAGGAACTTGTGATGAAGGGAGACTAACTTCTATTGACAAAGGATATAGGGTGATCCCGGCTCCAAAAGGTAATGGAGAACTGGATGGAGGATCTTCCACAATCTCTTCTATTGAAGTCAATCCAGGCGGAAGAGGTAGACCGTTAGGTCTGTAAAATATTTCTAGTGCCGAAGAAGGTATGGACTCTGCAGCGACAGTTGTTGGAGGGGTAACACCTTCTGAATCAGCTGTAGATGGAGTCGATTCAGGAATAAAAGCATTTACCATTACACTAGGATTAGTTCTAATGTCCTCTTGTGGCTGCGGAATTTCTTCTGTGAAGGCAGGAGTACCAGAGATGGTTGGAGTAACTGGAGTCCCTGAGGATGTTGGAACACAAATTCCAAGCAAACCAGGGGACTTTGATCCGGTTAAACGTGTTCACTTTGTCTGGAATAGTTTTGTCTCAGGAGTCAAAGACAGTTGACTCGTAATTCTTCGCGAACGATGGGGTTTTGATTGAATTTATTCCACAATTGTGGATTACTCGATCAACTCAAAATAGAGGGGAAAATGATTCTGAATTAAATGAATTTTAGACGCTTTGACACAACTCGCTTTTTCAATTTTTAAGAGTCGAGAAAAAGCTAAAGATGAATCTAGTCACCTTCGATTTTTAATGAGCCTGAAGTGACAAGTGCTCAAATGGACATTTTCATTTAAGGAGTTTGAAAAGTAATGAAAGAGACTACTCTAGAAATCTAGACAGAGGGATTACCAAACCAATCACAAAACTGCAGAATACTTTTTACAGTACGGCAGTCAATCTTCCCGAGTGTTGTGTTCAGTGCATTGCGATCGATAGGGTGGCAGACATGGCTTCCTAAGGATAAATGATATAGCCTATTGTGGTCTCCCAATATATACTCGACGATACGTGGGAGCACAAGTCCGTACTGGCACTTGTCATCTCAAAGAGGAGGAATCACCCAACCAACAATGAAAGCGATAGTTACCAGACTTTACGACGCCGGAATACATCTCTAGCCTAGACTTCTAAATGTTTTGCGTTAGGTTCCAAAGCGTTTTTATGTTCACTGAATTTATTTTATGGTTGATATTTCTTAAGAAGTTTGCCTTCCAGGTTCACCGCATGATGTAGATATACAATTCCTAAAATGAAATGTAAGATGATAAACAATCGTTTAATCTTCTTTTTTGCAATGAAAAACCTAGCTACTAAGGAAAGAGAAATGAGATTATTTCAACATAGAGCAGAGAGCACACACTAGATGCACTGTCCTCAATCAAACCAACAAGCAGTCTTAATGAAAATGCACATGCATGTATTTTTTTTTGCTTTCTTAATATGTGAATGACAAAAAGAATGCTAAGTACAAATTTGAATCATTTCAAGTGACGGTACTAACGATTTTCTTTTCAAGAAACAAAAGGAAGATAATGATGACACTTTGCAGTTTTGAATTGAAAACTGCTTTCGACACTTGGAAAACTATTATCAAATCAAATACAAGAGTAACAGTGTAATCGACCATCAAGAATAATAGGATTCTTTTCTTTGACTAGAAACAACACTTGCGACACTTTCAAATCAAAAGACAATAGCTTGATTACGCTACTTATTTGTAAAAGAGGACCGTAAATGGTGAAAATACATAAAAACATTTATAGTTCTTTGTACTATGGAGGTTGAATCATGTAAAGGAAGGGAGTTTCTACAGTGGTTTACTGATCACAGACAACAAAACTCCTGAATAAAGCTAAAGAGAGTGAACAAAAAACCAAAATCTGGAAGCAGAAGAGGTCTTATCTGATCATCGCACTTGTAGCACAGGGAAAGTGCGATGCATCTCACCTACTACACACGGGAGGTGCAACACATCTAGATTCCCAAGAGGAGAAGGTGACGAGACTTCAACTGGGTTCTTGGTCACAGTTTGCAGCTCAATTCAAGGATTTAAGCTGAGCAAATGATAGTCAGTAAATGCAAATCATAGGGGTTGATCTAATGAGGCTACTTGAGCCACCACCAGGGCAATTAGGATGTTTGCAAATCAATTGTTCTGTTTATAAACAAGACCTAGAGATAGACTGAAGCAGCATTGATCTACGTTGCACTTGCATAGCAAATGCAGTTCGAAGGCTAGCTGGCTTGACTTCAGGCTCCGTTTGTAAGTTTATAAAGCAAACAAATATAGACAAGCAAACAAACTACTCGATCCCCAGTGGAGTCGCCATTTTGTTATCAGGAAATCTAGTGTCTATGCAGAGCTGTTAGTCCCACTAAGATAAGTATCTATCTTAGAAACAAACAGATTAAAGTTACTTTCATTTACCTTTACGAGAAGTAGATAGGAGAGGAGCAAAGAATACCAACCTCGATCTTTCGCTTGGTTCTCTTCCTGTTCCTTCTCCCCTTTGACAGACCTTTGCTGCTCCTCCCTTGACCACTCCACTTCAAAGAGTACCTGTAAAGTCAAAGTAGCATAATACCTTCAAAGTGCAAAGATCTACAATCGTAAACAATATAGGACCAGATATATGTTGACCACACACATGCATATATTAACAAACATACAAGAATATGGAGGAAAACTTGAATAGCTTTATTGATATAGAGATTAGAAGAGAGGATTACAACCCATTGATCTGACCCAGTGTCATCCTCCCAGCATGAAAACCATTCTTCACCTCATGAAAAGCTTAGATCACCCAACACTATGATATTCCACCAGGAAACCAATAGCACTTCCTTACAAGATACAAGATTCCAGCCTCTGGATCTCTGGGATGAGGGATCCATATATAGATGATTGTAGGGG